>VZSC01018467.1:0-21178 GCA_013398225.1 Steatornis caripensis
CCTCCTTTGCTCGACTTTTTACTCATAGGGATGCAAGCTTATCAGAATAAGAGATGAGCAAACTCAAAGATCTGTCACAATGCAGAGGATATGTACAGTTGTTCAGGATGTTTTGACAAAACTTTTACTTTTATTGGTCTGTTTATCAACTCTGATATTAAGTCTCCCAAGTATTGCTCTTCATAGGTAGAATATATTATAAAAATAGTTGAGAAAACATGATGTTGAATTAATGATGCTTGAATGATGAAATACCCCATGCTAGACTGCACATTTTCTTCTCTGTTTCATAATTGTTAATCAACAATTAATATTAATGAAATATCACAAAGATTATTAATCCAGACAAACAGCTTCATACTGAGGGCTCAGTACCCAACCGAGTAGCCACTTAATAAGTCAACTACAGTAACTGGAAAATATGCATGCTCTTTGCCTGAGGAAGAGTACAAATGATCTTTTATTCAGATATAAATTAGCACATTCAGAATGTACTAGAAACATTTTGCTAATAATTATGGTTCAGATAATAAATGGGAACTCTCTTTATGCTTTGATAAAACAGTTGTCAGGGTGAGCCCTTGTTGGGTATTGGTGTTTCTAAATCTGAAAATGTCATACTACCTGCATGGCTTTTAGTTCAGATGTAACGACCATGTTCCACCACCTCATCACCCAAGATATGAAGGACCAGCATTGCAAGGTTTGGACTTCTGCCACTCCATAAGCAGAATGCAGTCAGTGTTCGGTTACTGCCTAACACTGCACATTATCTGAATGTAATCAAATATTTAGTAAACAAGGACATGTTCTATTAAGAATCTAGCCCAAATTCTGCCTCCAAACTTGACATACTATTTAGGAAGATCATGCAGGCCACTTTCTGTCATCCTTTCCATTCCCTCAAGCCACCCCAGTATCAAGCACTGCTATAGGGGTAGCAGATGGTACAGTGAACCAAACATTTCACAAAACAGTCAATCCAAGATCTCCTCACTGCGTTATAGCTTCCAGTTTTGAGTCTGGCATTATTTAGATGTGGTTTAACCGCCGGGTTAAAATGCCTCCATTAATTATGTATGTGGAAACTCATCTGCTGATTTTTTCCTTGGTTTTCTAAGGTTCTTTAAACTTCCTTACTATTACTATTTTGGCTTACTTCAGAGGGTACTGTCTATCACCTGCAAGCCTGGAAGTTCCACTGTTCATTCTCTTTTCTAGGTTACTACTGAAGTTATATAAAACCAATCCCATCACCAACCCAGCATGACTCCACTGCTGTCCCATCGCCCTCCCTTATCCTGCAAAGTGATTGCAATGCCCTACCTTTCCTCTCCACTAACCGGCTTTCTGTACAAGGCCTTCCTCCAAAGCCATGTGTCAATATACTCTGACCACGTTCATTTAGATATTCCATGTGTGGAGGTTATAAAGTTTAATATCAGATTTACTTACTTGAAGATATTTGATATTACATGGGATTTCTGATTTAGCAGACTGATACAAAATATACTGAAAACACATAGAGAAGTAAGTTACACTTAGTAAAATATAGTAATTGCAATATACATTTCAGCTGCAATACCAATGCAATTCCTATTTCTGGTCTTGTCTCTAAAATATGCTTACTGTCATGACATTGGGTGTCTTGAGTTACTGGGAGGGAATATGTGGGTTGAAACTCAATGCTGTTGCTCTCATCAAAATACTTTTGCTTGGTTTTATTCTCTGTGTTGGGCTTGGCCACGTATTCACTTCACTTCCCTGTTCCTGCGCCCCCCACCCCCTTCTGGTCTGGCTAACTTAGGGAGACGTTTATATCTTCCATTAATCCACTCAACTGTTGTTCATCTAAAACAAAAGCCACCCTCTGGTCCCTTTTGAGTGAAGGCAGAAGTCAGCTTCTTTGTATCATTCTTTGGGCTTCATGGGCAAGACATCCTTGCCCATCTCCACTGAGTGTTCTTCCATCATAGAGATTTATTTATTGAGTCACATTCCATCCCTAGTAGTTCAGTCAGTCACACCGTGGTAATTTACTTTCTTCTTTATATCCACTGGATTCCCTTTACCCACATTCACAGTTTTACACAGCTTGTTAGCAAGGAAGGTCCTCCCTCTACAGAAATCACGCTGACTCCCAGACAGTATTTATCCATGTGCTCGTATCTGTTACTACAAATTCTGCAATCTTACCAGAGATATACATCAGCGTCATTGCTCTGTAGCTGACAGAGTGTCCTCTTTGAGCCCTTTTGCAGATCGGATTGCAGGGGCAATGTTCTACTCCTCCAATGTAGCAGCTATTTGTAATGTTGGGCTGCAGACCAAGGTCAGTAATTTCGCGTTTGAATTCCTTCAGAGTCCTCTAGTGACTACCATCCTAGCCTTACTTCATGCAGCTTGGCTATCAGATCCAATATAACCCAAGTATTTACTGCAAGTTGAGCTAGCTTCTTGAGTCTGTCTAATGAAAAGGATGGGTCACCTGGAATCTCTCCAATACCTACAGCAGCAAAGCAAATGCAAAAAATTCACCTTACTTCTCTGCTGCACCCCTGCCTCTTTCGTCATCAAGCAATGTGACCAACTACCTACCTGTTTCCATGGTTTTGAAGTATTTTAAAAACTTCATATGACCTCAAGCATGGCACCTGCCATTATTTTGTGGGCTTTCCTGTTCTCACTTGGAGATTTCATTCCCACCGCTTTTTCTTTTTTTTTTCTTGATATTTCAGTTTTATTTGTTTTCTGTTTGAACTGTAACTTACTTGATCTTCTAATAACAGGGTTTTTACCAGCCTCCAGACTGCTTGCATTTTCTTATACTGCTTCTTTTAGGGGTTGTTTGTTTTTGACATATTTTCCTCATTTTCATAGCATTCCAACTCTTAAAACTGAATATGCATGCACTGGATTTGTTTTGTCTGTTGTCTCTTGCTACGATATTAAACCTAACTGTATTATGGTAACTACCACAGAGCAGCTCAGAACTGGGTATTGAGCAGCCTGCAGTCTACACAGGAACAGCATATTTTCTTGTTCCAAGTAGTATGTCTCGGAAGCAGCCAATTGTTGCATCTTAAACCAGAACGGACTTGCATGTGGTAGATGAAAATTTCCAATTTCCAGTCTTTCTACCTGTCTCAAAATTGCAATTTGGCTGATTTTCTTTAACACTGTGTTAACATTATCTTTCCTAATTATGGTGTGACGAGTACAATCAATACAATCCTATTATTAGAATCCGGAAATTCTACCCACAAGGATTCCATAGTACATCTCTTTTGCTTTAAAACTTGTCCTGNTTTGGCTGATTTTGTTTAACACTGTGTTAACATTATCTTTCCTAATTATGGTGTGACGAGTACAATCAATACAATCCTATTATTAGAATCCGGAAATTCTACCCACAAGGATTCCATAGTACATCTCTTTTGCTTTAAAACTTGTCCTGTCACACTTCACAGTAATTTAGAGAGAGCCACTTCTTTCACCCTCCTGTCAGTGTAAACTACTTTGATTCCTGTAAAGTTGGTAGCCTGGTAACATCATGTCCCATCGAGTTTCCTCCATTTGAAATGCTTGCTTACAGGTGTCACTTTATGCCATATGTTAATATTTTCCTATCTTACTTTTCAGAATTTAAGCTAGCATAAAAATACTTCAAAGTTTAAACTCCCTCCATTGCTTAATACTGCACATATGAATCAATTGGCATTACAGATGAACTAATTTAACTCTTATTTCTTGTGTGCTGTTTATTTCTTGTGTGCTGTTTATTTCTCTCAGACTTTTCAGGAGTGCATTGGACGTGCTTCACATCAGCTTAAACCAAGTGACCTTCTGTACTCTAAGCTTTCCCCCAGTTTCTAAGTTTCAACATTCCTCTGTAATCTTTCTAATTCAGTGCCATCAGCCTGACTTTATTATAATTAAGATGCAGCCCATCCTTCCTATACAGTTTCCTCTTGTCCAGAAAGTTTCCTCAGTTCCTGATATAACTAAATCTCACCTTTATATCATGTGCTCATCTTTATATCCTTTGTCTCATCCACACATTGAGACTTGGGATGTTCCTATGGAGGTCCTAGACCCTGGTCCCTGCTAAGCAGCCAAGTAAGACTCCTAAACACCTTTCCTACATCTTTGCAATAACTACATTGCTAGTACCAACACAGACCACAATTATTGCCTGTTCCCCCACATGCCTGAATAGGCATCTTATGTCCATTACTTTTCCTCCAAGCACTCAGATTACCATTGCAGTCCTACTGGATGTCAAAAAAGCTCATATAGCTAGCTATGTACCACTGAATTTCCCCTTAATACCACGTGCTACTTCCTACTTGTGACCACCCCTCTGCTGTATCTTCAGTACAAGAGGACACTGATCTCAGCTGGGGCATGAATCTCATCCAAAGGATTCCTTGTTAGTAGGGCGTTTTCCATCTTGGAGACTTGGTCCTTCTCTGTAGTACAGGGACTGCTGTAAACAGAGGTGAGTCTATCCTGCAGCTTTCCTGTTCAGCCACCTTAAAGACACTCTCTGTTTTCCTAATTTGCTTAAATTCAGCAAGTCTCAACTAAAGAGCACAAGCCTGCTCACTTGGTACTGGAGGATGTTTGCATTATGTTGACAAATACAAAATCTGCCCCTTGGATGAGTCATTGTACTTGTTGCACTTCGTAAGAAACTGGGTAAGCTCTGCTGGGGGTCTCCTGCCTGCATCTTGAGATTTATTAATTATTATTATTATTGAAATCTTTGTAGACTAACACTTTTTTAGTTTTTTTTTTTGATGGGGTTATTATGATTATTCCCTTAAGATAACCAGCAATAGGTGAGAGATATGCAAGAGTATAAAAAGAAAATAAGGTTAAAACAAGTAATCAACTATGTTTATCTCTGTACCATGTCAAGGTTTTCATTTGTTCTTTTTCTTATGTTTTGGGAGACCGGCTTTATGGACTTCAACTAACTTTAGCTGAGTATCCAGATAGAAGAAATTTCTCATTAAGACTTGAGGAGAAACTTGCACCCTGTACTGAATATTTAGGATGAAACTACTGACCAAGACAGCCATAGCATCCTGTATCTTGTGATGTTCACATTTATTTACTATATTCAGAGATACTAGAGAAAAAACAAATAAGTCAACTCAAAAGCCCTGGTTATTAGCTCATATCAGCTTAGGTGTATACATGCACACAGCAGGTTATCTTAAGCAGGTCTAGCTATGTCAGTAATCAAATTACACAGAATGTGCCTACAACACCTTTGTCCTGGGCCTGATCCAGAGCTTTATGTTGTAAGCATCCCTACTTGCTGCTGTAGTGTGCAAGTTATCAAGCAGCCATAAACAGCATCTCAGCTGGAGATGGCAACTGACAACACAGCAGCAATAAGAAACAGCTTGTTCAGTCATCCATCAGTTGTATCTTACTAGGTGAACACTTGTCTACTCCAGCAGTCATTTACTTATAATTCATTGAAAGCATCTGTAGCTGTGGTGTTTATGAAAAAGGACTAGCTGCAAATTATAGCAGAAAGTATTCAAGAAGCTACTCTTGCTCAGATGCTTATTGCACCCAGGACTTATTGAACTCAGGAATCCACTTCTGCCTTCTAGTCTAATGCTTTCCATGGCACACCATTCTGAATAAGAAAGAGACCTCAAGCACATTAGGGAGGACAGACTTTTCTCAGGTTTTAGGGTTTTCTGAAGAATGAAATTTAACACAGTCCAGGCTTGCTGGCTTAACAGAACAGCTAGGCAGTGATTTAACCATACAGACATGCCTACAGAAAATTCAATAATTAGTACAAGTCAGTCCCTGCAACGTTCTTTCAAGAAAAATACGAACAGTTTTTAGCCTCCAGAGCTCCACAGATTAAGTTATCCTGTTATTTTCAAAAGGTAGTTTCAGTAGACTAGAAGAAAGTTTATAAAAGGAGGAACAGATATGGTGAAGTGTGTTTTCTGAATCTCCACAGAAATCTTGTGAAGGAGTCGGCTAAAACAGAAGTACAGTGGAGAGAGAAAGGGGAATTAATATTTAAGATTTCAAAGCCAATTCATGAGTTTGAAACAAATCTACTTTCCACTCTATTCTTCTATTCTCCATTTTATTTCATTGCTTTGGTGACAAAAAAGAGCACAGAAGTTCTATTCAAATTATTTGAACAAACTTTGTTAAAGTTTTCCTGCACTAAAAGTCTGGCTTCAGTAGTAAAAAGAAGCTTTTAGCAAGCCAACAGATTTGATCTTCTATTAACCTACTTAATTTTTTTACGAAAAAAAAAATTGGAAGGGTTTCTTTTGAAAAAATACCTTTGAAAAGAGGTATATTTAAAATAACCAAGCAAAAAAGTACTTATTATTGTAGTTTTCTCACTACTTACAAGAGAATGAGAAGCCTGATTATAGGAGAATCAATAAGAACAAGTGGTCAATGTAAATACAGTAATTTTAAATAGCCAAGAAGTACACAGATACCTATAAATGTCCTCTCTTTTGTGGATCAGTTTTGTGATTGCTACCTGTCGTGAGCAGTCATTTCTGGTACAGAGAAGAATATTATTTTTGAATAGCCTGAATGCTCTACAACTTTTACCAAAAATCAAAATTAAAATACTAACTGATTATATACCCCTTTTTCTGTTTTGCTTTAAAAGACCTGACTATTTACCATTGTACCCTGACTTAACAAAGAGAATGGACACTAAGTTTTGCTTTAATAAATAGATCCTATTAAGGAGTTGCTTATAAGGTAAATCAGGACTTTGCGTACCTGAGGGACACATGACTGCAGAATATCAGGAATAACGTACACAGCACCTGCATTCAAAAGCCCTAGAAAGTCAGCCTTGTAGCACTAAGGATTCAGCACTATAACAGATATTAAACCAGGAACCTTCTGCATGAAGTAACACATACATGCAAACAATCTGGTCTTTTTTCATGTTCCTGAATCTCTTCTCATTGCTATCTACATATTTGATACTCCTTCCCACATTTGTTTCTACTTACAGACTATTAACAAAGCCAGGGCAGCAAAGGACAGTAAAGTGGAAGTCCCCTCTCCTCCACTCTATCGCAGTCCTTATCCTTGCCCATTTGTTGTAGTTTGATTTTCTGAGCACAGCTCACTCCAGACAAATATTGACCAACTCACTCATTTGATTTTCTCAGTTGCCAGGATCCAGAAACTGCTGTACACCCACCCTTCTATCTTCTTTTTCCATTTCACATTTACCAATCTTTTTCCCCATGTTGTAACTTGCTACAACTCCTATTATACCTTTCCATTGCTTATTTTTCTGCTATGCCTTTCCAGTCTAAGCTAGCTAATGTCTCTCATGGTTTTTCCACTGGAAGAGAAAACTGCTGAATCAAACAGAACAGTAGTTGCTATGGTATGTGTATTGAAGGCATCAAACAGCAACAGTAAATGCTATCTTTCATCTCATTTAAGTTTTGTAAGTAGAAACAGAAAAATGTCTGTGTGGTTATGGAAAACTGACATGCTATTGGCAGAAAGACATCTCTGATATGAGTCAACATACTCATCTTGCTCCATATGAATTAGTTCGTTTACAGTATAATTAGTGCATTTTTCTATGTTTTCTTTTTTCCTCTTCATAAGGAGAGCAAATAAACATGTTTTCTAATGTAAAGAAATATGTTTTTGTTGTATTAAAACATCTCCATAAGTCTTGTCTGTAACATTAAAACCTCTTTCAGGATTTAAAAAAGAATTAAGATCAGAACATCTTGCAAATTAAGCATCTACTTTGTTTCTAAAACAGAGATGTGAGTTGAAACAAAACTTTTGAAAGAGAACAAAGCAATAACTGCTCCGAGTCTTCAACATTTTACCTGCAAACTGAAAGCCTGCAGGAAGGAATGAGCTTAGAAGCAACTCTAGGAATGCAATTTCCTCTAGACAGGAATCACAGAATAGCAAGGGTTGGAAAGGACCTCTCAAGATCATCTAGTTCAAACCCCCTGCTAAAGCAGGTTTGCCTAGAACAAAGGAAGCCACTATTAGGAAGCCACTAATAAGCATGGCATTTGACAGCAATGCACAGGTTCCTATTAGGTCTCCTCTTACGAGATAACGAATCCAAAGCTCATCCCAAAATTAAGAGCCCTATCTGAACTGCAAAGACAGTAAAGGACTAAAGTACACAGCATGGGGTAACAAAATGAATAGGATGACTAGCAACTAGAGGTAGGTTGTTTGGTTGGGGTTTTTTGTTTGGTTCTGTTTGTTTGTTTTTTAAACAGCAGTAGTGTGCTTGACTCAGTAACACATCTGGAAGACAAAAATCCCTGAAGTCAAGAGTTCTTGTTCTCTTTCTGGCCAGCAGACACTACATCCTCATTAAGGGGTAACACATACCAATGCTCTATCTCATAATGTGTTGATATAAAATAGCAAATAAAAAAAGACAGCATAATTCCCATTGTGATCATGCCTACAAACAAATCCAACCCAACACAGCATGTTTGTGTCAAGAGAATACTATATCCTAAGTAAATTCTTGCAAAGATATAATTATGTAAAAAGTCTCAATACATTTCGTGTTAGTGTTTATTATTTTATCTTAATCTTAAGTACTACTGTAATTAAAATTTCATTATCAGCTATCAATTGACCCATCCATGAACATTTTTAATTATTAAAGAATATCACTCCTCTTCCAATTTTCCCTCTTCTCGAGATGTATAAACATGCTATGTGCCTATTTAAAACTGAAATACCTAATGGGAGCAATTAAAACTTTAACAAATCAAACATTTAGCAAAAATGCAAAACAGCAATCATTAAAGTAACCAACCTCCTCTCTGCCTCTTTTTATATAGTTTCCTTCTAAATTCAATAGCAAAGCCTGGGACACATGCAGGAAATCAATTAATTTGCTACTGCCTCTTTGCAGGGATTCATTAGTAAGCAAGGGAAAATAGCAGCAGGTATGGGACATACAATTGCTGCCTGAATCTCTAACCAGAGGAATTTGAGTTGACATAGAAAAATCGACTCCTAGCTGCATTTTCCCATCAGTTTTCTATTCTTGCCTAGTTAACTTTAATAATAGCTAACCAATAGGAAAATAAAACAGCAGGAGAGGGTATTCCTGTGACTCAAATCAATCTTCACTGACGCGGTAACCACTGTCTGCTCCAATCCCAGGCACCAGAATGCTCAAGGACTGAAAAATGAAACATCACCAAAGTTAAAAGTCCAATCCAAGCTATATGGCATATCCAAAAGGTTCATCATGTCTAATCTCTTCCATTGCTGAAGCATTATTTATATCCTGATATCAAAGTAACTCTTGTAAACATGCCTTCTGATTATTTTGTTTCATCTTTTGAAGTTAGTCTTCAACCCAGGCTCAGGTTGTTATAACTCTTAAAATACCTGAAGAATCCTGCAAAACTTTCAAACAAAGGTATCTGCGTGCTCTTCACGATTCAATCAGCTTCATCAATGACTTCTGCATAGCTGAAGTCTCCTGTGGCTTTTGTTTGAAATCTTGCATAACAAGTAACCGTTTTAGAATATGAAATTCATGTTAAAAGTTCAGGATTTATCGATCAGAGAAAGAAAGAACAAACAAAAAGAAAAAAACAAAAAGCCTCTGAGAATTATCATTTTAACACACAGAATAATTTATCATTTTACCTTCAGATTAACAGTAACACAAAAAAATGAACTGTTTTCTTAGCAGGAGGAAAAAATTGAGTGGGTGCTTAAAAGGAAAAAAAGAAATAATTAAGAAGGATTCAGAACTAGCAGAGGCTGTGTCAAAATCAAGTGCTTCACTAACTTCTTGTTTGGATGTCCAGGAAGGATATTTGAACTAAAGCTGCTATTGATTTGAACATAAGTTTAGAAAACTGCATAAAACAAATGGAAAGGTGCGAAGCTTCTTTGACAAGAATATCTGAAAAAGAAATCAATAATTGTCTATATATCCACCACTAGGATGTTGTTGCACTTTGTTTCAGTGAAGAACTTCACTGATGCTACCTATCCAATATTACCAAGTCCTTACTACAATCTGCTGCTTGTTTCTGGTTGGTCTAATCCAGTTAGAAACTACTTACTACAATTGGCTTCTGCTTTTCTCTGTTTCCAATAAATATAGCTAACATGCTATCTGTCCTCTTAATGAGACACAAATATTATCTCATGAATCTCATTTTCAGTTTGTTTTTCAGCTGTGCTATTGTTTTGGTGAAAACTTCCATGTTGGCAACGTACCTCAGAAAAGGTATTTTATGAAGCTTAGCCAAAAATCAATCAGTCATGTCTAGGAATAAAAATGGGTGCAAATATTTATTTCTCTCATTTAGAAAAAAGTCTGTTCAAGTGTGCATCTCATAGTCTTTAGTATCTCAGCACATCTGTGCAGAAAGTAAAAAAAAAATCTACCAAATGGAAAAATAAAAAAAAATGTAACAACACTGGCTCTGATATTATCATAGATTGTATCATAATGTATACACGTAACAGGAGAGAATTATTATTTGCATCATGCAACATCACTTTTTAGGTTTTTCTGGCCTTTTACTGCTTATCTTAGCAACTTCATTGCTCTTTTGCATACTGTTTGTTTCTAGTAATTACCCCTTGCTTCAAAAACGTTAGGCTTTTGGGTTGGTTCTATTTGAATTGGAAATTGTGGAAAAAATTAAGAGGATTATTCTCAGAGTAATTGATTTATTTACTGACACATACTCAAAGTCCCATTTCTCTCAAAAAGCAGTATAAACATGCAGAATGAATGTACTCACAAGGCTCCCATGTCAACCTCTGCCTCCTTCAACTATGCACACAGTTTTCTGACCCTTCATCTCTGTTTCTTAAAAAAAAAAAAAAAAAAAAAAAATCCAAACAATAAACCATAATCCTTCATTCATTGTCACCTTCCATATAGTTTATTATACTGAAAATAATTTTCTTGTCGCTTTGTGCTGTGTACACATCCAACTCCTGAAATGGGGAGGTCATAATTTGTAGACCTTACAAACGTAAGGGCTACTTTTTTGTAGACGATTTTACATAAGCAATTTAAAAACCAGCTGGTAATTCTAAGGTGTTTAGCTGAAAAAGAATGAATTTTTACTGGAAACACACTAAGTCAGTTTTGAAAATAGGGTCTTTTAAGATGTCTCAGGCTGAGCCTTAAAATTAACCTGTTGTTTTGAAAAAACTTGCCTGCATATAATAGCCTTCAAATTCTTTGTTACAGTAGTAATGCCAACAGCTGTGGAAATTTATAATGCAGCGAGTTGGAGCAATAAAAGTCCCTGAAAGAACCATTATAAATCTAGAAATGTTTCTCAGGCATCATGTGCCCTCACCTGTGTGGGAGGCATACATGAAGCTTAACAAGAAAATACATTTTGCCATCTCAGATGGCAGCAGGGAGCAGAATAATGGTTAAAGTGAGCATCAGATTCATCTTTGAAAGGGAAGATGAGAACTGAATAGGTATTTCAGGAAGCAGAAACAAGAGATTTAGCAATAAATTACTTTGCCAAATTCAGTTCATCCCACCACCCAAAGAATAAAATGTGAAATAACACTTAATCTAATTGAAAAATTCTGCTTCCCTGATAAATCACATATCTAGACAAATACTCAATTACACAATTCATAAAAAAAAAAAATGTGTGTGTCTTTTTTCCCCCCTATTGCTCTAATATTCGATTTTATACTCTTGGTAACATTTTCAGGTGTGTCGTTACTGCAGAAGGGTTACACATTTAATCTAAAGTCATAACTGAAAACTCATCACTAGGAACCAAGGCCAGGAACAATTCTGACTGCCAGGGAGCAGCAGGACAGAGCTTGATTCTTGAGAGCCTCTTGCAGTGTGCATAAACATCACTTTTCTATACAAACGGGATAGTGAATCAAGGTTCACAATTAGAGCCATCTTAGTAACAAGCTTTTTATTTCCTAACCCTTTTATCACCTATCTATCCGAACTATAAAAAAATTAATCACTTCTCCATATTATTTTTCCCTGTTCGTTCCCCGTGTCAATGCCTGTACAGTTTAGTAGACTGTAGGCACAGAAGTTGTCTGAAGAAGAGTATTTCATAGGTCCCACTATATATATATATGTATGTATGTATTTTTGCCCATAAATAATCTGTGGTTCATTGCTGCATGACCACCTGACCTCAAAGCAGCTGGAACTCACGCGCCACAGGCACCCTTGCTGTTGTTGCTTATGAAATCATACCCCTTAAATACAATCATTCAGCAAACTTGTCTAAACTGTATCTCCTACATAATGTCTCTGGAAGACACCGTACCTCCCGGCAGACTTGGTAGAGCACATACACCTGTATCTAACCTATCTACAAAGCGATCCAAAGCAATGCTGTGGAACAGAACCAACCCAGGCTTTCCTCCTAACACAGCTTCTGTCTTGCTTTGAAGCCTGTGGATACAGATAAGGAGGCTGAACGTTGCATAAGGTTCAGCCATAGCACAAGTTGTTCTGGAAATTTTAGCTATAACATAGAGGATGAACAAGTACAGAATAAGGACAGTGAGAATAAGAGACGAGAAAAAACAGTGGGGAGGGAAAGAAGATATATACATTTTCAGATACGCAGGAATAGAATAGAAGAATGAAGAGGTATTCAAAATACATCTCTGAATTATAACTAGACTAAGGAGAATAATAATATCTGTAGAACCCGAAGTCATTGTTTGCACAGATCTAGTGAGATAGAGCAAACGTCTGTAGTTAGAGTTCAGCTCCATGCATTTCCTATGATAAGATCAATTAGAGCAACCAAGTAACTTACTTAGTACGTATATTTATGGGAGCATTTGACAACAGAAAAAGAACATTAAGCCCACACTGAAATGCATATGTATACAAATCTAGCTCAAATATTTGAAAGGCTGTTACAGCACTACACAAACAACCCTTACCAAAGAACTACTACCTAGTGTCGCGGGGGAACTGGTTAAGGTTTAACGGTCTCTCAAAGAGCCACCATCAAAGATATGAGGGAAAGGTGATTTTTAATATAAGTTTGTAAAAAAGTGCTACTTTACAGAATTCAATGGCAAGATTCACTCTCTTACTTACTATGTGAAGGGATTGTGAAAGGGAATTGGGTCAGAGTGGCACTTAGGTGCAACTGTCACAGTGAATGGTGGGGGGGGGCGGGCAGAGAGAAGTGATTATACAGTGGTCAGATAGGGGAAACCGAGTCAGGGTCAAGTTGGAGTGATGTATACAGGGTTTAGGAAAAAGGGTATAAGGAGTGCCCTCTTGTTGAGTCACAAGGTTCAGAAGGGACCCCCTTGCTGTCTAAACTCCTTCTCAGAGGAGTCTAGGTGCGGCTCAAACCACTCCTAGTCCCAGACTTGGTCAACAGTTTTTAACTAAAGGAGTGTAGTGTTGGGATTTCAGTGAAAGTGATTTAACATGTAAGTATGAGTCTTATACCAATTAATAGTAGCAATAAATAGTATCTTAACACTACTAAAGTAAATAACAAACTAAATTATGTTATCAACAATACTTATTCGATAATCAACAGTTATGATGACTTAGTTAATGATTTAAAAAGTTTCCTAACTTAAAACACATGCATACACACACACACACAGATATAGAGGTTAACCTTTGTTTAAGATGTTAAATTTGGTACCCAATATCCTTCGAAAATCACACAGAGTCAGGAAATAGTGAGCTACACACTATTTCAACCTGTGAAAATCCTTCACGAAAATCTAAACGCAGTGACTTACTCACTTTTTCCTTTGCTGGTGTCTGTCAGTGAAGGATCCAATTACCTCGCGGAACCTCGTGAAAACTGCTCTGAGAGGCATCCCAGCTCAGAGGGAGATACATGGTCACAGCCTGCTGTGGTCCCGGAGAGCTCAAAGGGTCTCGCTTTAGGACCATTATTTATAGAATTGCAAGTTTCTTTATGACTTTGGTCAATGTTATCATTTTGTGGCCACAATTCTTGTCAGATAATTAGTCTTGGCATCCCTCAGATGTGGGCTGCAACCCATGCAGAAGGAGATTTAGGTATGTTTCCCTGGTAACAGGAGTTCAGGAGATGGTCAGGGAGCACCTAACCACTTCAACTCACTGTGATTGCATTAGGAGTTCCAGGTGCAATCAGGGAGTGCCTAATTGTCCCAACTCACTGTGCTCATCCTGGGACAGAGAGGTACCGTATTACTTCATATCTTGGCTCACTGTACCAACAGGCAGGGTCGGAGAGTGCCCAATTATCCCAGCTCTATGTTCTTATATGGTGATGGATGATCTGACATCGCAATGCGGCTTGTTAGTAGGGGGAAGCGGGGCCTACACCACAACACTTAGCTAGAGCTGAACAGCTGTGTTTGTTGCCACAGACAGATGTGAGTGAACTCCTAGCAGCAGATTACCCATGTTACCTATCAATCAGTCACTATCCATGATTTTGAACAAAGGCACCTGATCTTGTTGTCACAGCATTGTTCCACTCTGTCAAACTATACTTTCCTGGCTGCTTTCAGATCCAAGAGCTATGCAACAGGGCAACATCAAACTGCAGTGATGAGGGTAATTTTGCAGAAATCATTTGCTTGATGTAAACAGACCTGTACTTCAAGTCACCTGCAGTACCTGTCTTCTTCCCTTGCCCCACCCCAGAGGATTTAATTTTTAAAAAAATTATTTTCCCACTGCAGCATATTACTGAAATACAGAAGTCAATTATTATATCTAATCCCACACATTTTTCATAAGGTTCAACCATAGCACAAGTTGTTCTGGAAATTTTAATTATAAAATTTTAACTATAACAGAGGATGAACAAGTACAGAACAAGCACAGTGAGAATAAGAGAAGAGAAAAAACAGTGGGGAGGGATAGAATATAGGACATAGAATCACAAAAAGAAGTGTTCAGAACTTCAAAAACAGCAGACAGCTTTTAATCCTTATTTAGTTCCTTTCTGTATATATGTTATGATTCCATTTTTAATTACAAACAACTCATATTCCACAAGATCTCTGCTTAAATCAGACAATTCGGAAGCATAGCAATCACTTCCTGGTTGACTAGTCAATATTTTGCTTCCTATTCATCACTTATCACTCATTTTGTGACCTAAAACTTTATTTACTACCTGCTGTTCAAGCTCTGCTATGAAGACAGAATTATTAATTACCTTAATAGATTTTTCTATAGTTCTCACTATTCTTTCATCCAAGTACTGCACAAATAATAATAATGGCTACAAGAACTCATGAGATGAGAAAATATTTACCCCATTTCAGAGACATGGAACTGAGCAAAAGAAAAAGTAAGATGTTCAAGCACCTAGAACCAGATTTTTTTAGAGTAAGTGATTTCAGGCAAGTACTTGTATCTTTATAGAACACTGCACCTTGTCTCTCCACACAGTTACTTTTCAACAGTTGTATCTCCAGCCCTTCCAACTACTCTACCATCACATAAAGACCAAGTTTATTATTCCAATAGACTTTCTGTAGGGCCAGTTAATTGCACCAGATCATGTCCAATTCGTACGGTTTTCTCTGAAGGTTCTCAAGTGATTAATAAAATATCTGACATTATGGTATAGACTATCACTGGAAGCAGTGGTTTATGATTCCCATCCTAAACCATACCACCCACCTACTTCCACAAACCGTGCAAGCCCCAAGAGTTCCACCCTGATGGCAAGTTTTGCTGATGCTAACCTTTTACCTGAATATTTTAGGAAACTAAATTTTAAAAATTCAAGAACTACCTTGAGGAAGAAAAAGAAAGCAACTTTATTAATTGGAAATATTTACCTTCTCTCTCAGCCCCTTGAAGAAAAGAGGGCATAAAAGAGGGAAGCTAAATATATCATAACAATAATTCAGAAGAATCTAAGCACTGCTGCTAAATGGAAGGCAGAACTATCACTCAAAACCTCCATTTATTAATGGTACTAAAATATTCCTTTTATTTCCCAAAAGAAATAGCCAAAGACAGCTTTATATCAAGATATTCTTCATCTCCCCCTCCCTATACTCCTAAAAAAAAATTATGTTTGAGAAGAGGTAAGTTGCATCAAGCATACTGCTACCTCGGTAAATAGACAGAAGTCAGAGATGACACGTACTAGATTCCTTCACTAACTTCTCCTCTCCCTTCCTTTCACAGCTAATTTTAGTTTTTCAGTTACAGTTAGTATGCAGATGACTTACACTGGGTTCATCACAACCCACTATCTGTAAATAAGATACATCACAAGTTAATTGTCTAGACTATTCATAATCAAGAGTTGTCAGACTCAAACACCTTCTTCAGGACTCAACATCTAGAGCTATGTAAGCATTGACCGCACAGCCTAGCTTCACACTTTGCTTAGAACACTGGAGACAGAAGACATGAACGTACTGACTTACTTTCAAAGCATAAGCAATCAGACCATAGGCAAGCCTAAATTATTAGCAATTATATTTCAAGCCAAAAAGCTTAGTTTAAAAAAATGCAGACATATTTAGAACCAGAAAGTAAAGCAGTCCTCTTTAATTGAAGCAAATTGAGAAAAAAATTAACATCCGCTAGTTAAATTTTCACAAAGCTTTCATAGAAGTTACCAATTTTTAAAAGAACAGCTATTCCTAAACACTAACCTAGTCACAAACAAGTCATTTTCCCCACCTTTTAGGTTAGCAAACCTTTTTCTTCTGCTCATCAAGTCAGTCTTCACTAGCCTCCTTAAACTAAAGGAAAGAAACATCAATGACAGTAGATAAAACCTCTAGTCACCACAGCAACAACAAATATAATGATTTCCAGGAATCTGGTCTGAGCAAAGGCCTGTTAAAAACAGGAGAACAGCACAGGTGTGCCAGTAGCAGAGCTAATTAACAACACATGTTTTCAGTTAAAACTCTTAATTTAAAGCCTCTTCTGAGCCAGGAAAATCTTGGGAATGGAGGTAGCAAGCAATCAGTGACCCTATCAGACTAAGAAATCAAGATCTGAAGTTAGGTTTATTGTTAGTATACTGCCAGGCCAGTATTACTGGGTGTTTTTTATTTATTCCATGGAGAAAAAGTAATGCTTTTATAGGCACGTCATCTAGAAAGAATTACTGAGAGTCACAACAGAATGAATAAAGTCTTTGAATTGTTGTGCGCAGTCATTCTGCTTTACCTTACACTGTATCTCATTAACTTGCTTTACCTAGAGACTGAGAACAGCATTAGGGTAATAGAGACTGAATAAAGTTTGTCTTGTGTGTACCTGTTAATTGTACCATCTTGGACTTAACCCATGCCTGTTTTTTCCACACCAAAGTGATTACAAGATTATCAGGTGATCAGAAGAGATTTGGTCTTGTTCCACTGGTGCACAGACAACTAAAGGTCTAGCAGCTTTCTCTTAGCTCCTCTCTTTGTGCATTTACACTGCAGCTTCTGATAATGAAGGGAAAGTACGTTGGCAACCCACTGTGACGGAGAACCTTCAACAGTAATTAACAAGTGACTCCTTCCAGTCCCTTTTCTGCTTTGTCCTTTTAAAGATGGGGAGGAAAGGATGGAGCACAGACTGATGAAGAAACAGGAAAACATGGAGACAAGCCAGAAAAACAGGGACAAATAAAAACTGAGATCATTCCCAAAGTAGGAGGAAGCATCCACACACATGATATCTGTCACTTTGTCTGAAGTATCTCTGCCTTTCCTTAAGGTCTTTGACAGGACAGAATTAACGCCTTTTCCTGAAGACACTAGAATTGCTTTGACAAAGGAAGAGATTTTGGAAGAAGACCTCCACATGATGGAAGGAATATTTTACATCTGGAAACATCTCTATGCTTTCCTACTCCTACCTCCTTCACTTACTGCCAAGTGGAAAGAACTGCAACAGTCGCATTGCAAAAAAAGAACCTCTTGTGTGCACGTGAAACCTCCACCTGATTTGAAGAAGGGCCTCCAGGTAAACTCTGCTCAAACACCCTTGGCTGGGCTCGACAGAGTGGGAACACTCCTGGTCTGCAGGCATTTGCTGTCTACCACTGCTCAGTGTTTGGGATGGCTTTCTAATTTAAGGAAGGATGGCTGCTTTCCCATGGAGTGCAGGGATAAATTTAGCATCTAGGGTCAAAGAGGACCACAAATTACAGGGATAACACGCAAGTCGTTAACGCTATGTTCTCAAATATGGACTATAATGCTTGAAGAGGTCAAATTGCTGCTTAAATGAGTTTCTGGAACTTGGATTCTGCTAGAACAGAGGCTAAAAATGCAGTTTAGGTGAAAGGGATTACCTCTCCAGCCCCTGGTTTCTCAACACTCAGGAGATCCCATGACATGCTATGATGCTTCCCTGACTGTGTTAAGTTTGTTAGGAACTAGAAAGAGTGGTACTCTAACCAGGCAGAGATGCTGGCAGAGCTGCACTTTTTTTCATTAGAATTCCCCCTCTTCTTCCTTACTTAAAGGGAGAACTAAAAACATACCAAAATATGTTGCATTTCTGAGTCAGAAAAATACAGGTGACAAGCTGATGATAAGCTAACATCTCATAAATATCTACACACTGTTTTGAAAAGTCTAGTAGATTTTAAAGTTTCTGGTTAAGTAAAAACAGCATTTTCATCAATGACTAGTCTGTTGATAAATATGTAGCTGTTCCTTGATTGCTGTCTGAATTCTTTTTATCTTTTATTAATATTTTTATTAGAAATGGACTTTGGAGAATCCTCTGAGCTTGTTTGCTTTAATCTATAGAAGTAGATTGTTTCTGTAAAATGAGGTAGAGATGACTCTGTATTGAAAGCGTGGCAAATTCTTTATCTAGCATTAATTTTTACATAAACATGTTTTTAGAAAGATGGATTGCTTTTTATGGGATAGCTTTAAAATATATTAAATGCCATAAATCTTTGTCTGTAAAGATCATATTCACGAGAGATAGATTCTAAATGAATAGATTTTATTACATGTGGAGAAGTTTAAAACAGTCACGACAAAAAGTCTTTCAGAAGTTGCTGTAATTGAAATGTTTATGTTCAACTTTTCTTCTGCCCTCCTGCTAGCATACACTGAATCTTCATTCAACCCCACTTAATAGAAAGAGAAAGGTTTGCTTTATCCAAAACAGAGGATTTACAGCTATTAAATTTTACTGTAGAGTATTAGATTTTTTGGTTATCTTATCTGGTCATTTGCCAGAATACTTAGTGCAAGTGTTCCTCTAGCTAGATAAATGGATAATGACCAATGACTTTAGCTATCAGCTGAAAGATCAATGCTCTTAAAAAAGCTGTCAGGTAAACAATGAAACATTGATGGACAACACAAAGAAATGTCTACAGAAAGTGAGACTAGTGCATAAATCGTGCATGCAAGCAAATAATAAATCAGATGACTATGCATTCTAATAAATAAAGACAGTGGCAACTGTAAGACTTAATTTCAATCTCTGACACATTTATTTGATTGTCCCAATGCTCACCTAACTAAGACCATTTTCTTCAACTCTATTGCTTGAGGGAATGATATAGTGTAATAACATATAATTCTGTCTATTATAGCACCAGTCTCACAATGAAGCTCAGTGATGCTGATGACCTCAGAAATAACTAGCGTCTGAGACAAAAAGTGTTCCCTTGATTTTCTGACATAGTACTGTTAGATATATACACACAGAATTATTGTGAATATTAAGGTATTGACTCCTTGGTTGAAATCATAAGTCCTGCAAAGACTTCTCTGAGCACAAGCTGTTAGCTTCTGTGAGACCAGTTGCAAAGGCCAAAGCAAGCTTCTACAGAGTCAAAGATAGCAATGACTTTTCTTGAGTAAAATAAAATTAACTTCACTAGCAACTACAGATAAAGGACATAATATATTCTCTCACTCCTTATAAATTCTCCAGTGCCTTCAAAACACTTTTTTTCTTAAATTGTTTCTTTGTTCTATTTAGTATGTTTTCTACTACAGTATTCTATGCATTTTTGATTGAAAACATTTAAAGCAACGTTAGGTGACAAGATGAACCATTCTGTTTCTCCTAATTAATTATTATGTGGTATGCTGCGCAAATGTGTTCATCTCAGAATAAATTTTGCTTTCCCCTAATGATATCTTCAACATTATCTCACACTTAGGGTGTGATTTCAACATCAGCTTTGTATTCAAAATCAATATGATTTTTGCTGTTACTACTAGAAGTCCACAGGCTTTGTATTAATCTGACAGTGCAGGGTATCGGGACTTATCTGTGCTTGTCTTTCTGTGACCTGCCGTGGCCTAGATAACAAGTGTCAAGGCACTACCGCCAAATCTTTTTCACCTTCACTCTCAGGATATCATACATGGTTAAGATCTAAGAAACTTAGTGAGTCACTGTGTAAAAAACAGTAGTCTGTTCTGTGAACGGGGGTTGGGAAAAGGTGCAATGTAGCACTCAAACTTCAGCTCGGAACTCATGAACAGAAAACAGGCTTTGGTACAAAAAGTATAAAATTAACCCCATTGCTGTTAACCAGCAATTAACTCCTCCTCCTGAAGATGCTGGAAGGCTGATGACTTGCGGCATCAGCTCCACCTTTCTGCTTGAGGAAGACAGACACTGTAGACCTTTGGACCCAATGGGAGTTAATGTAACACCAAAGAAAAGGAGTAGATAAAATAGGAAGATTTTTGGTACCACAGTGTTAGCTGGTATGAGACCTTTGAACTTATACAAGTTCTACAATTATTGTAATTGGACTAATGATAATAAATTTGCTGTATTTTTATTAGGCCATTAAAAATAATTAGACAAACACTAAATCCTTAGCTGTCTCTATATAGCATGTATCCTTTTGCTCATAAGAAGAATTTTGAGTATAATAGCTTGAGCTGGCCTAAATCCACGCTGCTGCTGTGTCCTGGTTTGGGCCAGGACAGAACCGATTTTCTTTTAGTAACTTTGTTTTTTAGTTAAGTCTCCTCTGAGAAGCTGCACTCTCTGAAATTATCTGCATGCTTTTCCAGACAGTAGCTGCTTCTAGCAGTGATAAGGCTCGGTGTTTATAGTTAGTGCTGGAACATCAGAAGCAATGGTATGCAGAAAGGCCCTTGCTTATAGTTATCCCTATGGAGACCAAGGTCGATGCTTGCTTCTGCT
>VZSC01018467.1:21765-40308 GCA_013398225.1 Steatornis caripensis
TTCCTGAATCCAGCTCCTGCCTGCTGCTGCTGAGTACAGTCCGGGACTTTCCTGGGGCGTGCCCCACACGTCCGGGTGACGTATTGGTCATCAGTGGGGGGCAGCTCAATATTGGTTTTGTACATACTTGTATATTTGTGTATATTTCATTATTATTATTATACATTATTATTGTAGTTAGATTAAAGCTGTTTTAACTTTCCTAACCCATAAGTCTCTTGCCCTTTTCTCTTTCCCCCCCCACTTCAGGGAGGGAGGGGGTTAACAAAGAGCATCTGTTGTTTGCTTAGCAGCCAGCCCAGCTTTAAACTGTGACATGCTGCAAGATTCATTGCCTTCCTCTTAAAAAAATAAATACCAATACTACTACTACTAGTACTACTACTATTACTAATATTTGCATTCAGATTGGTATGTGACTGAGCAGCCATACTCACTATCACTAAGGAAAGGAAGAGAGGTGGAGATCAGGGAGAGAGGATGCAGGACCATTCCTTGCACGGCAGAAGAGGTTTGGGATGAGTTTAAGCCTGCATCTAAAACTCAGTGTTTGTGGCTTCTCCGAGTGGCTTTCTGTAAACAACATATTTTCATGGAAATTCATAAAAACTCAAGAAATATTTCCAGAAGCTAAAACAAAGACATTTATCCACAGCTGAGTGTACTCAGAGAGGAGTTTTAATAGAACATTTTTGTATTGGTATTTCATCCTCACTTCTAATTTCTGTTCCATTTACCACAGCCACAAAGTCTTTATTCCAAACTATTTTAGGGTTTTCTACAGCTGTCTTATAATTAGTCAAATACTATACAGTAAATAGAAAGCCCACTGAGAGTCTAATACCAAATATGGTGTAAGTTTTATGCATAACATAAACAGTATTGTCAGTAATCACAATTCAATGACTGAACCATAGCAAAACATAAATCCTTCACTTACAAACAATTCTGCCTCAAAAGTAAAGGAAATGGAGACAAAGGTTTTTAATTTAACATTGGTATTAAAAATGCTGAGTAAGTATCTGTTGTGTTCTTCAAATAACCCACACAGAAGTATTGCTAGTGGGTTCTAAAGCTACTCTTCTCATGTAATAGAGGATGATGCTTTGGGATCAGAACATCAGGCAGTGATCATTTTTCAGTCTTCCTACTTACTGAAAATCAGAGAGTCAATTTATTCTCCCAGTCCCTGTGCTGCACAAAAATCTAGTTGCATGGAAATGAAACTACCTGTTGACATGGACACATGGATTTAATTCTCAAAGAAGTGATGGCAAACAAGGAGAGAAGAAATAGGGCAAGTCTGATGTTGTCCTCTGTTTTACCCTGATGAAAGTCCAGGATATGGCTGGGAAAAGTATCTGAGCCTGATCTTTGGAAGAGTTCTCTGCATCTTCAATTTTGACAGAGTTTCTAAGCTAGTTGTTTCTACTTGATTTCCCTAGCTCAGGGCTTTGGGAAGGAAGCTGCAGGAATATTTGCAAGTTCTAGAAACCCTACGGAAGCGGACAGGCCAGCTACAGTGTGAAGTGCGGAGGCGTGCTAGAGGCATATAGAAGCACAGAGTATTTTGCACAGAACTTATGAAGTGTTACCATGGGCTTCTGTAACATACACGGACTGGTTTTGCAATTCATTTATAATGTGAGTAGGCCTGATTTATACTGCACTTTAAATAAGTTTCACCATATCCCAAAGATGAACTTACCAATTCTGACGTTATGTTAGAGGAGCTGGTAGTGAGGAATGTTACAAGTTTTCTTAGTGGCAAGAAATAGCATTTGAACACAGGAAAAAAATTTTAGAAATGTTGCCCACATCCTTCCATGAACAAACACCACCCAGGCCACGGCTGCTATGCTACATAAAGGGTAAATTAATATTAGAGATGGTATTCACCAGCATACTGGGATACCAGCAAATCAGACGTGGTTGTTCCAGTCCTTATGCTAGTGTTATTGGCAAAGTTCACACAGTGGCTTGGAAATCTTTAGAAAGAAATGCCACATGAAGAGCAGCATTACTACTACTATTATGCTTTGTTTGGGAAGTTTGAGCTCGTTTTGTTGATTTTGTTATTTGATTGTTAAAAACCTCAGTTGCATGTATACCAAGCACTGAAAAGATACCAGTGTGTTTATTATCTATTATTTATTACCAGTGACCAATAAGATAGACATTACCTTTTCAAGAAAATAATTCATTGCCTTAAATAACAGTATAACTAACGTTTATGCAGAAGAGCCAGTAAGAACATGAAGCTTCTGAATTATTTTTCTTTTAAATACAGAACGGAATTAAGCTTTTGTATCGCAGACAGAAGTGCTTTTATTACCTGACTACCTAGGTGGCAAGCCTTCTATATTACACCATAATTATGATTCTGGGATGCAAGTGACATACAATATTGCAAACTTTAGTGTTTCTGCTACTGACAATGTTAAAGCAGAAGAATGGAGACACTTCCCATAATAAAGGTAATTGTGAAAAGCTTACATCCAGCTAATAATTTGGAAAAGGTTATTCAATAAGTGTACAAAAAATGCACAGCATATGTTATACAAAGAAAAAACAATTGCTGAACTGCAAAAAAAAAGAATGTTAGACAGTAGATACTTAGATTCAAACTTGTATCAATGCAGATACACCTCTTTAACATGAGATAACTCATATGTTTGAGAGACTGAGAAATTAAAGTTTCACTAAGATGGGAGAGTTGTATTTCAAATGTGATTTTCCAATGCTTCTCTGTAACAATCCTACTGGGACTTTGGTTACTTTGGTGCTAGACATATTCACAGTGAAATCGGGGTAAAAAAAATCTATGTATAAAATCACAGTTTATTTTTTAATTTACTTTCTGACATCAGTAGCAAAACAAATGAAATTTTTCTGGACTTACATATAGGTAGCAGCTGCAATTTTACATCCTTTTAAGCACAGAAGCTAAATGAACAAGCCCACTTAATTTAGCATGTAGCTAAAATGCTTCAAGTTGACCACAGTTTAACAAAGCAGTTTAGTACATGCTAGAATCGATATTCAGCAAAGCATTTAAATACATATTAATTACCAAAGATCTAAATAAATTTGAGCAAAAACTTCTAAGCATGTGTCTGAGCATTGCCTTTGCAAAGGTACTTAGATGTCAAAATCTGAACATAAACACCTTCTGAGATTTTCAGAAATGGCTAAATTGGAGAATTAATTCCCAATTAAATTCCAGAAGTAATTTGCACCTGAGTCATAACTAAATTAATTACTAGACACCTTGCACTTTACAAAGCTAAGCCAAAGGATCAAAATATAGATCCTTGAACTTCATTTTTGGTACCAGTGAAAGTAAAAGAGATAATAATTTTTCTCCCTGTAAATACCTGAGCATTTGTTGTAAAGGATGTTGTAATGTGTGCAACAAATATTTTGCTTTGATGCTATGGGTCTCACTTCCTGAGGAAGGCTTTATTGTTTGGCTGTACCTGATGATATTCTTTCTAATGTTTGTGTAGAAGAGAGTAATGGACCTCAAATTTGTATTCTACAAACTCAGCAATATTCAGAAAGTTAAAACTTTCCTAGGTGAAAGTTTAAGAAAAGAGTAGGGATAGTGAACTAGTGATAACTTTATTAGGTTTAAATACCTTCCAGCAGTAGATGGAAATAATTAGGTAGGTTTTCCTTTGATGTAACCCCCATAATGAAACAAAGTTCTCCTTAGATCTTGCCACGTCCAAAAAAATTAAAACTTCAAGATGCTCAGGTCAAAAAAGCAGCACAGTATACAACAGCCATGTGGACATAGTAGGAAACTAGAAGTTATTTTAAAGAATATGGCTTGTCAAAATATTTTCTAAGGAACCAACTTTTTTTTAAGATCATAGAAAGTAATAATTGTCATATAAAATTTGTTGCAAAAAATATGATTGTGTTCAACAAGTAAAAAAGAGGGGAGGGGAAATAAGAAAATTTAAGTCACAATTGAAAGTTAGTCTCTGTGTGTGTATTCCTATAGCATTTGTTACAGGAAGATGATTAATCCTTACAGTAAATAAATTTTACAGTAAGTAAATTTCTTACCTCTTTCATCACACATATGTCTTTTCTGCTTATTCATCTTGTTCTTCTGAATATTGAGATACATAAAGTAGTAGATAGGATAAAGTTTGCCCCAACACACAGATGCAACATATATATTTCAATATTACCTGGAAGAAAAATATTTCAGGAAGAAAACATTGGAGAAAACATCTTTTAAAAGAAAGAATGTAGCAATATTTAAAAGTAAGAGTAAATAGGAACAACAGAAAAATGCTGACAAGATTTCAAAAAGCAAATACTAGATAATAGATTAAGAATGCAGAAACCTGAAGGAAGAGAGGGAGATATCCATTAGAAATGGTAGGAATAGTTAGAAAAGAACAGTGATAGGCAAAAAAAAAATGTTTACTAGGAAATAAATTGAGAAGAGTTAGAGTTAAAGAAGATAAAAACCAAATACAACCCACCCCCAAAAAAAAAACAAAACCCAAAAGTAAAAGCCAAAACAAAATACTGCGGAAATGAAAGTGCAGAATATCTAATAGAGTGAATGACAGTCTAATAGGAAAATGAAAACAAATCTCAAATAAACCTTTGAACAATTTGTCATTCTGGTTCCCATTTTGTTCTAAACAGTTTAGTTTAAACTTGTATCCCATCTCAGAAGCCCAGCTAACAATGTTCCATGCAAGTGAAATAAATCTTCATTACTTACTACATAAATACCAGAATACACCTACAAGGTGTTGTGTGCAGTGGTTTTCAGAAATCAGTGCTAGAGAATGATTCTGTGCAAAGAAGTATATACTTCTTTTTGACATTTTCTGTTTTTTAAAAATATAAGCAAATTCCAGTAGAGATTTAGAAGCACATTATATCAACAAGAACACAAAGTACAAATTGAAGAAGCCACACCAAAAAAATCAGAATTCAGGGGGTTTTTGTACATCTTGTAGACCATGTGCTGCTCTCCTGTCTGTGTTGTTGTTCGAGAAGAAAATATAATGCTTGCATTATGTCTTAGGGTATTTAACTCATAGCGTGATGTATGTTACAGAAATTGTGCATGAAAATGACAGAGGAAGAGATTTGAGAGAATAGTGTTTTATTCACATTATGCCCAGTAAGCACAGCTAGATTGGCACATCAGGAAAGAGAGGTTGTTTTAGCTTCCATTGTGTAGGCCTCAAGACATGGATTACCAGAGTTACCTACAACATGTGAAAATGAAACCATCAAATGTTAGCGACTTTAAGGGGAATCAGATACCTCTCACAGGTTCTTTTAAAAGTCTCATTCTGAGAATCAAACCATATTTAACTGTTAGAAATAGATAAACATGTGAGGTACCCTTATGGGTGTACATAATAATTGCTTAAACTAGTAATAACATTGATTTTAAATTTGGTTTTGGTTTGCATTTCGATATCACTTGCATTTTTTGTTTTCAATTCTAGTACCTCTTGTTCTATCTTAACCCTTTTTTTTTTGCATGTGTAGATTGTCAAGCCCAAAGAATCATTGACAAAACCTACTGGCTGTGTCTGAGACACTTCCAGATGGTTACGTTCCACTAGGCATTGAATGTGCATGTAATAAATGGCTATTTCTATATTAAGTACCTTAACGTTCAACATCCACTGAAATTCTACTTGCACTAAAATGTTCAGAAATCAACTTAGACTACATACTTCAAACAGTGAAGTTACCAAACATATTACATCCTGCTTTTAAATTAATGCTCTTGCTTTGTGCATTATTTCCTACACCTAGGAGGGTATATGTTCATTGGTGATCAATTCCTATGCTGTTTCTTCTGACATGGTGCTTTACTATGTTTTGTATTTAACATTAGGTCTGGTTTATTTTTCTAATTAGACATAGAGGTTAAACGGCATGTTTCTCTTTGGATTAGTACGTGTTTAAAAATCTGCATGACCAGAGTTAACAATTTCTGTCTGTAGACCTTTACTCTGCAAAAGAATCCATATGTTGCAATCACCAGATTAATCATTGCAGCTATTCTGGAAACTGCCTGCATAGAATAGTTTATACTTCTAGGGCCTCACTTTTAATCAATCTCTACAACCTTTCCTTAAAGTATCCTTCTTTTCAAAACATTTTTTTTCTTTTAAGACCACTTGCAGAAATATTTGTTGATAATAAGCCCAATTAAGCAACACTAACCTAAAAAATTAGACTAAAATGTGAAATAGATCACTGTCTGTCTTATTTTATAATATTCATCTAGATTTCTATAGTACCGGAAGTGAGTGGGTCTATCAGAAAATGTGTAATCACAGAAATTATTAGCAGACAGTTAATTAGCATATCAACATTAATGTTGATTTATTCTGTAAGGATGTTTCCATTTTGAGACCATTTGAGACCATTTTTTGGTCTCAAAATGGAAACATACTTATAGAATAAATCAGTTCCAAACTGTTCCTCTACTGTGAAAATGGTATTGTGTAGATGAAAACAGATTATCATTCAACTAGTTCTAAGGTGCTTTTTAGCAGTATGGACATAGCAGAGAAAGCCCACCAAGAGCTGTTTAATTCTCTACTCCATATTAAACTTCACATTCTCCTAACCTTGCTGCTAGCAGTAATTGAACTTGTCCAGGTTTGTCTCCCATCAGCTATACAGTAACATCTGTGCAGATGTACCTTACCTGAATAATTTTTTTTTACTTGTATAATGAATTCAACATCTTTTGAACAAAGCGTGTACTAAATAAATGAAGCAATGGAAAATAACAGATATTTTTGTTTTGAGATTCTACTCCCACTTCCTACAAAAGTAATTTAAAAAAAATGTTTTCCAAACATAACTTTAAATTTGAGACTTAAAGCATATTTGTACAGCCAAAAGGACTAAATTGTCACTGAAAATCTGTAAATTAACACCAGAACAGTAACATTAGAAAAAAGAACAGAAAGCACTTTGGTTATTTAGACTCTTAGCCATCAGCATTTCATTATTCCAAGCACCAGACATCATAGAGATTTTGTCATCAAAAATATCTCAGTTTGGGATGACAAACAAAAATACTAGTCTGGGCTTTGCTTTTAGCATCGACAAATTCTTTAAAGGGCATCTGAGCACTTGTGAGTTCTGTGGAGTGCTTAATGGCATCTCTTGTTAGTGCTCCTGCAGGTGCCTTGCTAGGCACAGTGAAGACGCTTACAGGACACACTCCAACTGTGTGCTACGTGGCTTTGCTTTCAGAAGAAGATGTCATTAAAGGACTTTTGTGTTTGTATATTGTTTTCAAGAAGGAAAGTGATTTTTGAAGGTCGAAAGAAAAAGTACTAGTGAATACTACTGTTCTAAACTTTATTCTCAGGAAGATTTGACAATTAATGACCATAATGGTAGAGTGTGGGGTGAAGCAAGAGCTTTCTCAGTAGGCGACACAAGGTTTTTATGAGATTGAAAGAAAAATATTCCATGCAGGACTGAAAGAGACCTGAATTTTGGATAAAATTCCCTTGTAAAATAGTGAGGGACACAATCAAATGATTTTTGGTACAATATAGCATCCTCAAAAGGCCCTCAGCAATTAGAGCCAATAAAAAGGTTAGGCACTTGCAGACACCTTACTATCTGCTTGGTCCATAAAGAACAATGCAAAATCAGAAGCTGCATGCCTGGGTTTACTGCCCAGTGTGTGTAAAGAATCAGGACCCTTTGCAGAACAGTCTCAAAACCACGTTCACACGGAGTAGAAAGCAGTCAGATAGGTAACAGAAAATTCTCTTAGAGCTTAGGTGCCTAGCTCAGGATTGCAGAGATACAATTTTTTCAATTTAGGATTTCAAAGAATGGAACACGGCTTGAGCTTGTTTTTCAGCCGTTCCAAAATACGGCTGTTCAAAGAATGATTATGTCAATGTTCATGGCACCACCTACACTTCATGTAATATTTCAGAGGTTTTGAACCCACTCAAGAAGATGGAAGCGTAAGAGCTAGGCTGTTTTCAGCCTGAGAAAGTTCAAAGCCATATGTCTTATTTTTCAATTTAGCTTCTATTAAGGAAGTGAGAAACATAAGGCTACTTTCAGGATAATTTCTACTTTTGGTTGTTTAATATAAAATCTAAAATCTGTGATTGAAACAGGACTCTTGATTTCTGCTGCGTTTAACTTTACACTCATTTTAAAAATAAAGCCACTATGACCTTTTTGGGAGGTATGTAAATTTTAAAGGAAGTTTCTTCTCTTTCTTTTTTTTGCTTTGCAGCAATAGTGGCTTTGCCTGGAAACCACAAAGAGCCAAGCTTCAGAAACTTCCTGCTGTATCTGTCTAAACCATATCTGTTGAGCCTTATACATTTATACAAAATCCGTAAAGGAGAAAATCAATCTAAAGGCTATGAATGAACAAGTTAGCTTGTATAAGTGCAACAACAAATAAGAAATCTCTTTTGCAAGATAAAGTAAATGAAAATGAAAAACAAAAATGCAAGCCAGGTAGTAAGCGAAAATTCTTCATTAAAGTAACTAGAGCATGCAGAATCTGGGTTTCTTGTAAAAAAACTGTGTGGTTTTAATTTCTAAGTTATACTTTTAAATACAAAGAAACTTTGGAAGGAATTTCACAATCCGCTTGATAGCTACTTGTTTAAAAATAAGAAAGATTATTTTTTAAACCCTGTATCAAGGTATTTGGAAGAATATACAAAAAAAGGAAAAGAAAATAAGAGTAAAGACGATATACTTTTCTTTCTTTCATGGAATATTTTGTGGAAAAGAATTTCCAAACTGTCATATTTCTTGTAGTTACTTATTTAACATGGTTTATTAAGAAAATATATTTCGAGTATACTTCTGTTTATGAATAGTAGTTCTCTATGAGTCCCACAAATTATCTGAGTATTTACACATTCTACTTATGAGCTTTATGCTAGAAAACACCATGATATATCGCACCGCCAGGAAGACTGATGGGTTTGGTATTTCATGAGAAAGAAGAATATATTTTAGGGTGTTTAGTTTTAAAAGGGTTTTAATTCTAGGGAAAAAAATATTAAAAACTTCCTAATTTGGTACAAAAGAAGTGTAAGGTTAAGGTCTTACCTGAGTACTGAAGTCTTACTTGAGTATTATTTCAAAAGAGAAAACCAAAAAGATGGATTTTTATTCACCAAAAACTACATAATTCTCTGTTTAAAACTCAGTCATATGATTCTGCAGTCATTAAACTACAGTAGAACTAATCATGAGCTGAAAACTATGCTAGGGATTAAGTAACTCGCTTCATCTGGCATTAAGAAAAAGAGTTCTCTTTTTTTAAATAATACATTACTTCTAAGTTTCAAATCATTTTCCCTACAGTTTAGTTTTGAGTAACTGCACAGGTGGAACTTCTTTTCTTTTCAGAAGTGAACCAAATATTTTCACAAATTCATTATGTTAATGAATTTACCTCTAACATTTTTTTCACTTTCACACGTTTTACTTTGAAATATCATTGCTATGCTGAGCTATGTTTATGTGCACAAAACCTCTTACTAGTCTTGCTATTTATGTTGATTTATATCTCCTTTTTTTTTGTTCATTCAAAAAGTGCAATCTTCTAAACATGGTTTGACTATGTGAATAAAAAAGACGAGAGCAAAAAATTAACACCTGAACAAATTGCTCCAGTGATGGCAGCGAATTAGTGAATCTAATGAAGCTTCAAAGTAATAACTGGTAAACATTTGCTTTGTACTAGACACCTCTCTCAGTAGCAAAGCATCAAATCATTAGAACTACTTAAAAATGGAATTGAAATCTTATTAACTCCTTGGCAGGCACAACGTTTAATGCTTCTACTCCTACCAGGGCATGCACAGAAAACAGATTGATTTGGAACATAAAAAGCATAAAATAATACACCCAAGTTTGTTGTTGTTAATGCAAAAATTAAATAAATCCAGATGCACAGTAGAGTGATGCTGAAAGTGGCTTTTGAAAAACTAGTGTTAATATCCATTTGCTAGAAGCAAAGTAAAGATTTTGGGGAAAAGGAAGGTAAGAGATCTTCTAAGAAAACTAATATTAAAGCATTTACATTTCATACTCTTTTAAAAAGAAAAAAAAAAATCAGGACAGATCAGAAATGCTAGAAGAATCACCAGAAAATTACTTTTTTTTTAATGAAATACAATGAGAAATAAAGTCTTTTTTTTCCATGATACTTCAGCTATTAATCTCTTAGCCTTGGGGAATGAAGCCAAAAATTAACTTGTATTCCATTTGGTATTGTCACAGGTTGTGTTGCTTTTCTGTAGATTTTCATAGGTTAACAGCAATATGACCAACATTTTAGATCATTTAAGTATTTTAGCTGATTTCTTAAAGAAATTTTAACTGTTCTACCTTAAAAAGAGATTAATTGAACTGCACATTTATATAGTTTAAGTTTGCTGAAGTCACTGCAGAAAACAGAGTCAACAGCAGTATCTAAGCTGTCATCAGCAACAGCTTGGGCCTTCCTATCAGCAGCTACTGTTTGACATTTTGTGATTCTTCATGTAACTTCATGGTTACAGCCCTGTTCTGTAACATTTTTCCCTAACACAAAATTGATCCATTTATCTCTTCATAAAATCTGATCACATTAGGGACATTTTCTTAAAAATACCTAAATGGCTACCGAGCCCTGTGAGCCACAGCCACACTGTGTTAGAGCAGAGGTATGCATTCAATATGAAAGCCTTCCTCCCAATATGAAACTTTTGGTATGATAGAAGGTGTGAGAGACGATATGTTCTAAGGAAGAACATGTTTATGAACATTTACTCACTAACAGAAGGAAGACGAGGAAGAGGAGGGGAAAGAGAGGACAGATGCAATTTGTGTATTTGAAGGAAAGACAGACTCTTCAATGTAAGACGTGGCAACTCTATGTAGATTTTTGTTACTTGTTTAAAATAGCTTGCCGAAGTTTCACAAGTATTAGATTTCCCAGGTTAGCATTTGGCGAACACAACGATCTTTTTCAGTTTGTTCTAGTGTACTGCCAGTAACACCCGTAGAGTTTCTTGCTCCAGGAAAATTAGATACAGAAATGCCAAAGCAGTGCTGTTCCACATTCAGTTGAAGGACAAACCCAGCAACAAAAACTCTGCAAAGTTTTAGTTGCCAATCTCAAATGTGGGCTAGATTTAGCTAACAATATGCCTAAATAACTGATTTGTAGTTTAGAAATAAAATTGCGGGAAATTCGTAGCCCTTTTTTTTTGTTGTTGTCTGGCTTTTGGGTTTGTTTTTGTTTTTTTTTTAATTTACATTAAACCAGGAATTTAAAATACTAAGAAAATTTTATGATTGTGCATTTAACTATGTAAAAGAGTTGGCATTATTGTCTGAATATAAAGTGCTGAGTTTCACATTGCTCTAACTAGTGGGATTTATTGTATTGTATTATTTCTTTTATTGTAAAGGTATTGGAGTTCTATGGAAAATTCTGTACACTGTAAAAATAGAACTGCTGAAGTCAATCCCTGCCCCAAATGAAAAATGCTGTGTGGTGCCACCTACAGTGGAAAAAAGATGTTCAAAGGAAAAACTAATTTCTCCTCTTTTACAATAAACATGATATCACATATTACAGACCAAGTACCTCAAAAGAATCTAATCCAAACACTTAAGGAATCCTTCTGCTGATCGCACTATTATTATATAATAAATTACATTATATATCACATATTGCATATTATATATTAGATATAAAAATATAAGTAAAGTGATCAAATTTTAATTAAGTAGATTTTTTAAATTACACATTTCCTCTGGTTTAGTTGTGGTTTTATTAACTGCTACAATTCATTGAGCTTTGCAGTAAGGGGGTACTTAGTATGTAAGATCATCATAATGTAATTTTTACTTAACTGATGTAACTACCAGTTGAATTAGTTCTGGTCCCACAGTCACATGGCGAAAAATTTGAAGGTGCTAGATTAATAACTTTGGAGTAATATTGTAAACCCAAGACCTTTACCCATCCCTCATATTAATTTCATCCGGCCCTGTTGCACCACTAAGAATCTTAAATGTCACTTCTCTATAGAAGGAGGGTGGGGACCATAACATCCTCATTAACAACCTGATAAAACACAGACTAGGTAAGTGGACAATGAGGTGGAATGAGATCTGGCTCAACAGCCAACCTCAAATGGTTGTGAGTAGTGGCACAAAGTCTAGCTGGCGACTAGTCATTGGTGATGTTCTCCACAGGCTGATATTGGGGCAATACTGTTTAACACCTTCATTAACAACCAGGATGATGGGACAGTGCACTCTCAGCAATTTGCAGACAATACAAAACTGGGAGGCGTGTTTGACAATGTCACATGGTTATGCTGCTATGTGACAGGCTGAAGAAACGGGCAGACAGGAGCCTTATCAGGTTCAACAAAGGGAAATGTGAAGTCCTGTACCAAGGAGGAATAACCCTATGGCTGGAAAACAGGTCTGAAGAGAAGGACTTGGGATTACAGTGGACACCAAAGTAACCATGTGCTAGAATGTGTCCTTGCATTAAAGAAGGCCAACAGCATCCCGAGCTGCATTAGGAAGAGCAGTGTCACAAACAGGTGGAGGGAGTTGATCCTTCCTGTCTATTCAGCACTGGTGAGAGCGCTAGTGTGTCCAATTCCAGGTTCCTCAGTGCAAGAAAGACATAGTATAGGGAAGGTCCATGGAGATGATTAAGGATTTAGAGCATCTGTCATCTGAGGACTCGCTGAAAAGGTTGGAACTTTTTAGCCTAGAGAAGAGAACACTTTGGGGGATCTCATCAATATGTATAAATATCTTAGGGGGGAGCATGTCAAACACTGGAACAGGTTGCCCAGAAACGCTAGCTGTCTCTGTCCTTGGAGATATTAAAACATCCACTAATGAAACCTGCTCTAGTTCACTCTGCTTTGGGCAGGAGAGTTGCGCTAAATGATGTCTGGAGAAGCCTTCCAACCTCCACCATCCTGTGATTCTGCAGAGTTGCAAAGATTAGATATAGATTGAAGCTTCAGGACTGCAGATATTGGTGATTTGTGTCTGGGTTCATGAACCAAAAGATGGTTGGAATATTTTTTTTCTTATATCGTATAATATTTATATTAACATCTCATGACTTCAACATCTAAACAGTCTGAGCCAACAATTCTGTTTATAGTTATTGGAAAAGAGTGTCAAAGGAGTAATGGGTGAAATATTTTATGTAAGAACTACCATTTTGACTGCAGCACTGCTCTTAAAGATGTCAATCAAAATCTGATACTAAGGTGTTCCTCGGCATGTCATCATGAAAATGACATTATAGCAATCAGGAAGCATCAGAGGAAGGCTTGTTTCCTCTTTCCTCAACTCTTTGTATGATACAGACAGCACAAAGAAACCATTACAGTATTTGAGGTATTTTTCCCTGTTTTCTCATGGAATTTAACTTTTTAGATACTGACCATTACTTACTCATGATGTACTTGAATTGTAGCTATAACATTATATTCGGTGTATGCGTCAAGGTGCTGGTGGTGGGAGCCTGTGGGAGCAGCCCCGGGGCTGCGCCGCGCCGGACCCAGCCGGTTCCAGCCGGCTCCAAGGGCCCCACCGCAGGGCACGGCTGAGCCCCTCAGCCCCGGGCGGGCGCCTCGGGGAAAGCCTGTGTCAGAAAGGGCAAAACGGTGCCCGGCAGCCGGGGCTGAGGGAAACCGTGTGAGAAACAGCCCTGCGAGCCCCGAGGGGAGAGCGGGAGGAGGGGAGGGGGAGCTCCAGGCCCCCGGCAGAGATGCCCCTGCGGCCCCGGGAGAGACCCCGGTGGGGCGGGGGTTTCCCTGCAGCCCGTGGGAAGGGCCCAGGCTGGAGCCGGGAACAGCGTGGGGAGGAAGGAGCGGCAGAGAGGAGCTGTTACGGACTGAGCACAGCCCCCGTTCCCCATCCTCCTGCTCCCACTCACTCGGGAGGAGGAGGTAGAGGAGTTAGGGATGAAGGAGGGAATTTGAGCTTGGGAAACGGGGTGAGGGACATGGGGGAAGGTGTTCTAGTCCTTATCTGTTTCTCCCCATCCAACTTCATTTTTAATTGGCAATAAATTAAACTAATATTTGTCAAGCTGAGTCTGTTTTGTCCATGATGGTAAGTGATGTCTTAGTTTTTATCTTGACCAACCAGCTTTTCCATATTATTTTCTCCTCCTGTCATTTTGAGGAGGGGGAGTGAGAGAGCAGCCAGCCACCATCAACCCATCACAAACATTAAAATTACAATTTGAAGAAAACTTTGCAGGTAGATAACAACTGAACATTGAGGGTACCTTACTTCCATTCCTTCTGGTGAATATAGTGGTTTGACATGCTATGGAAAGAAAGAAAAACATTTTATTTAGGGATACGTTGAAACTCATTTTCTCACATTTCTACTTACCTGAATGTGCAGGTATTCTGCAGACTTAATCACCGTCACTGCCTGTCACTGCAGAAGTAGAGGTCTAAAACAAAATATAAAAAAATTTTAATACAATTTTTAAAAAGTAAAAATCATTAGGACTGCCTTGTCATCTCCCACTGACTGAAAATTCTAGACTTACATGAGAGAATATTGCTCTAATATTTCTAGACTAAAGTAAAAGTTTATCTGAATATTAATTCAATTTTTAGTCTTATAGCATCAGTTAAGGTCAAAAAAGAGTGAATACTTCTATTTCACTGTCTTCCCTTAACAGATCAGATCAGCAAGTTGTGCTGTGGAAATTAAGAAAATATCAGTCCAAAATTCTTTTCACAACTTTGCTTGAATGGATCATCTCCATTCCATGAATAATTTTTCAGCAGAGAACATGTGAGTCAAGCTATAGCTCTGCCTCAGAAAGACCTGATGTCTTTGTCTAATGTGCCAGCAGAGGCAGTTTACAGAAAGATGACAGACTTTACACCAAAGCAGCTGAAGAGCACATCTAGTTTGGGGATAGCCACCTCCAGCAAAAAGACCGAACTTAAAAAATAGGTAGATGTAGGAAAACAAAAAAGCAAAGGTCCTTAAGTAATTTTCAATAGTTCAATAAAACTCATCTCCCAGATTAGTCTTCTCATCTCATTAAAGAACACTAAACTTCTTGCACTCTGTTTTAATAAAGGAAACCTTCTGAAAGAGGCCATAATATAAAAATAGCTGGTAAATATATGGCGAATACCATAAAATGGAGGTAGGAGAAATAAAATACATAAATTGCAAAGATACTTCTTGAAAAGTGGGGAGCAAATTACTGGATTGAGGTAAGTTATGAAAGCGCAGGTTAAGAAATACGAAAATATAATTAAAACTGAAAAAGGATGTTGTTTAAAATTTAGAAAGTTTTTGTGCTTTTGTTCTGTTCTCTTTTTGCAGAGTTTAACAATTCCTAGGTCCTGAGAAGCCATGCAAAAACCTTGTCTTGTTTTCAAAGTTTTCTTCCTCTATGATTAAGCAATCTATTTACCCAAATATGTAAGACTGAACATACCACAATTGGTTATAGCAAGTTCAATTTACCCATTGACCATCTTTATCTACCAATGTTCACTGATGTTCAAGTGAAAGGATTTTCTGTAGCAGAAACTTAATCCTTACAAATGTGAAAATAGACTAGCAGAATGTTGTGGGGTTTTTTCTTTCTTCTTCTTAAATATGCTTACATACTTGGTAGAAAGACAGAATTTGATAGTTTCCATAGTAACATTTAGGGAGAGCAGGCCAAGCAGTAAAGCCTTGTTCACCCATCTATGCTTTTAACACAATTCTTTCTTCCACATCACTGGCACAGAATATGTACAGACACAGAGATTTGAAATCAAGTTGCAGATAAGTACATTTGGAAACAAACCAAACCAAAGCAAAGCAAAGCAATAAAACTCAAACCCAACCAATCTAACAGAGTTAGATGCAGATGATAAATAGTGTGTCAAGGCAAACAATGTCAAGTAAGCTGAATTAATTTCTGAATGATACATATTCACCCATCATTTAATAATAACTGGGAAATTTGGAAGTATTTCCTTTTCCTGATTATGTGTAATACATAACACTCAACCTTTACACCTTCAGGGAAAGAACTAGCACAAAGTGAATGTTGATTCTAATCAGCATTTAAGTGCTTGCTTTTGTGTTATATCTTTATGTTGACACTGGGCAGAAGCTAGCTAGAGCTTCTATGCTTGTATGTGGTTTTGCAAAGTCACACTTTGAAATGCTGGCTCCTAGCAGGAGCTAGGAGCTAATCTTTGAGGAATATTTCTCTCCCTACCCTGGCTGTCAAATGTCAAACGCAACTTTTAATCTTTATATCAAGCTTGCCTCTGAGATTCCCAAATTTATCTTTGATTGCAGGCATCCAAAGTGGTTTTTTTGATTAATTACCTCTGCAGAAACAAAAGCATCTCCAGTTTGCCAGTTTCATTTGCAATGCTTTGAATGCTAAACAAGTATAAAAATGAAAACAGTGAAATTATTCTGTCAAAACAGAGGTTAAACTATTGTTTACTAAACTGAAAGCAAAGTAGCAAAATAAAGTCACAAAAAAAAAAAAATCAGCCAAAGAGTATACCTGTCTCTGAGGTATTTCATGGAGAATTGTGCAGTGCCCAGCACCAAAGTGCTGCTACTTAGAGGATATCTTTGAGGAATCTCTTGGAGGTTGAACTTCCCTGTAGGAAATGTTGAAGACAGCTTACAACAACTTGCTTCCTCAGCTTTAGTTCTGTTCCAAAATAATGGAAAAGCTAACAACACCAAAAGCTAGAGCTGCTTGCTTGAAGGACCTGTCCAAGTCTCCTTTTTTTCCCACATGCAATCATTCTCTCTTTTTAACACTTGCATCCCAGGTCTTTTATCTAATAAAAATTTAGCTGTGGCAAGCACAGGTGTAACAATTCAAACTTTCTGTGCAAATGTAAATGTACATGGACCCACCTTCCCTATCCCTCGCCCCTCTCCTTTTGCATATTTCCAAACCCACTGCATTTGTTTATGATGTTACAACACTAAGGAGTTAGTTATTCACTGTGCGATCATTAATTAAACATATAATCTTTGAATCACCTTGAATATTTCAGAGTCTGCAGACAGTATGACACTAATAGAGATGACAAATTTGTTATCAGTTTGTTCCTTCCCACTCGTTAATATTGGGAGGTTTTGTTATCATAACTACCTACTTGGTTTTATAACAAATAGACTATCCTTGTATTTATAAGCAAGCATATCCTGAAAGCAACAGTGTGGAATCTTAAACTCCATTATTGGTTTTGTTTAAGACTAAGTACCATAATAAGATGTGGGTTATTGTACTAAGTGGAAGGAATATGATTAATTTTAAAGCATTTTCTAAACAAATGTAACAACAGTTGCTACTCTTTAACATGCAAGCATCTTAAATACTCTGTAATGAAACAACACAATGAAGTCATAAACAATAATACGCAGTACAGGTACATCATGAATTAGTTGAACTTTCAAAACCTTATCTGTTCTGTTTTTCATTTTGGTTTTGTCTTAAATTATACTTCTGTTGTTACCTTTAACAATTTGTTGTAATCCATTTAATGACTTTTTCTAATTCTAGGAAGATAATACTGAGATAATGTAAGAAAAATTGGAATCAAAGGTAATACAGGAGATGGGAAAGATTTTGGGTTTTTTTTGCCAGATACCATATTTCTCTGATGTATTTGCAAGACCACAGTATAAAGGAAATTACCAGAAACAAAAGCTACAAAAGGGTATCTGTATGCTTTGGAGAGTACACTACTGTTTATATGGTCTTTCTTAAGAATAGATTTTAAAATGGCATAGTCTTATTTAAGAAAGTTTTTTCTTTGAAAAAGAAGAGGCTATGTTTTAAAATCTTATATGATGTTCTAATATCAGTTGCACATTGCTTATCTAAATATTGCTTTTCATTTTATTTGCTTTCATAAGATCTCGTTCAAGTCTTCAATTGTGTAGACCTATGCTGTTAATGTGAGTATCATACCATCCTATCCTCTGAACTGTCGATTTCTATTGTTACACTGGACTCCTCTGTGGGATGCAATAAAGAGAAATTATGATATTTGCTTTCTTCTTTTATACTTTTTGGGCAAAGAAAAGGCAGAATACATCCAAACTTACAGAATTCATTCATCCATTTGTCATTATTGTTAGTTTCCTAACTCATGCACATAGCTGGTACACCAAATCTAAATCTACACAGATTGTAGTTATTCAAAGAAGATGTTTTAGAAGAGCTGCACTCCCACTTAAAGTGTATCTTAGCACATTAGTGTAGAACATGAAGAGTGCTCAGTCACCTCTATAAACTCATACTCCAGGGATTTATATCAACTGTAGAGTGAAAATATCTCTCAGCAGTTTTCTAAACTTAGTTTCACTCTCGGATCAATGAAACCAAAAGCATAGTGTGGCTAAGAATCATTTATTTCCATCTCAAAGGACCATTCTCTTTGTCCAAAAAAAAAAAAAAAAAAAAAAAAAAAA
>VZSC01018467.1:43892-68288 GCA_013398225.1 Steatornis caripensis
AGACCAAAGGTAGAGATTAGATCATATTAAATTGCATTAAAATGTTACAGTGTTCAGTGCTTTCTCCTGTGTTCAGTCTTTTAATCTGTGCTTATCCTTACAGATAATAATAATGAGAAATGTGATAATCATAAAACTTACTGTTTAAAAATTACACCTTCTTATTCAGTGCACAACTTCTGGCATTATATATACTCATTTTAAGGACAATAAAATAAAGCTTTTAATGCTGTTTACTTTTTAGCATTTAAAAGTTAGAAAAGAGAAATCTAATTTTATTCTATTATGATTATCATAAAATTTGTAAACTGAATTTTAATTATACTATCTATTTTACTAGTTACCATGCTCAGATCAGGAATGGAAAGAAACAATTGTTTTAAAGTTGAATACAGTGTTTTGATAAAACTGAAGTCAAGCAGAGAAGACCTTTTTTGTTAAAATACAGCTCAGAAAATACCATGTGTCTTCAGATTCTTCCACACGTATCACAGAAGAATATCTCTCACAACAATGTCCATAATAATATGTTAAATCTTTCATAGTTTGAAGATGGAGTGGCAATCAGCAAAAAATTCAATGCTGTATAGAAACCTACTGAATAATGTTAATAAGATAAAGAAAAACTTAAATCATCAACCTGGTACTTTTTGCACTTGAACCTAACAGTGTATGAACAACATAAAGCACTCATTTCCTCTGCAGTGAAATATGTCATCATTTACTAAACAAGAAAAGGAAAAAACAACAAGGAGTATCTGTAGATAGAATATGGGAAATAAGGAATACTTACTGCAATCACATTTTTAGGAGAGATTGTACATAGGTAGCAAACAGTTTTTCAAATTTACAAGAACACATACAAAATTAGCCATCTTCATGGAAAGAATATTATACTGGTCAATAGATCAGCTATTTAGTCTTTGTTGCATCCCAAACAAATTGGCTAAGGGTCTCTTTCCTCTGTAAGCACAATTTTGTTAGATTTTTGTTTGATTCTGGAATGCAGCAGTGTGGTTATTAAAGTGTTGCAACAGGTCTGCAATTAGTTTTCTCTTTGAAAGTGTTGCTGTAAACAACAAGAGGATTTGCTGTCTGCCTTAGCCAATCATACTCATGAAACAACTTTAGTTCATTGGAACTTGATATTGGTTACAATGCATGAAACAGGATACTGCTTCTACATTGCTTTCATTGTCTGTGTCTATGAGTAAAGAAAATACATTACACTATGAAAATAGCCAGTTCCATAGCATTGAATTTTCTCCAAGGCAAAGGTAATCCTGAAAAGACTTCATTTCTTATGACCTTGCAAAAGATCAAAAGCACTTATCTATACATATATATGCATGTCTGCATGTGTGTATTTATCAAAATGGTATCTGAGTGCTCAAAAGCATTTTAAAATGTATCCGATCAACTCAATGCATTTGGGTCTTGTCTCATAGTCGTGGGCTGAATTAATCAATCTTACTTAGTTATCAAAAATGGGTTTTGTGTGATAGGTCTACAGGTTCTCGCTGAGATATAGGCAGTGATTCACCAGGGAGTGTGGATTTCTATCCCTCACTTAATCAAGGAGTTGCTAATAGGCTAGTCAAATAGAAGCGATGACAACATGAGTTCCAGAGAAGCATTTTCATGAAGAGGCTCTGACGGAGAAAGACTGAATTTGAAAGAAGACCTGAAGGACTTTACAAAAGAAATGGGATACAAAAATTACCCATTATCTCAACAAGAGTTTCTTTGAAAAGTGGAGAAAATGAAGCTGAAGAGCCTGAGCAGGCTAGTCAGGAAAAACTCTGAAGTTAATCAACTAAGGAGAAAAGAGTTACTGATGTTAGTGTAAGCAGTGCAAGTGTTGATTTCCTTTTTTCCTCATTCATATATTTTCTAATAAACATTTATACACAGACTATTACGTATTATATACATAGATCACATGCATGTATATGCTTATATAGATCCATGAATACATATGTGTATATAGCCATTACCTTGCATTAGCAGAGGAATCTAAAAGCAGGATACTGAGACATTTTAACAAATCCCGTGATTCTTTGCATTGTATGCCGTCATAGAATTTGCATGAACTGAGAGAGCACTGTTACTGTAGGGCCAAGGGAATGAAATGTCTTCCACTGTCAGAATAACCCAGAAAGCTCTCTCACATGCTTCAGGGCAGCTCAGAGTGTACCTATAAACCCCAATGTTCCCACAGTAGGGTATGATTTTTGCCTTTCTGGTATACAAGGCTTTTTATTTTCTTTAAAAGACATACACTCTTGCAAAGTGAATTTATTTATCTGGGAAGAAGACAACAGGCTGTTCTTTAAGACTTGGTAGACTTTTAAAATGAGAAAGTTTTTAACTTTCTGAGTGAAAGAGTGGTGAAATATTAACCTCAGACCCAAAGGAAGACCATCACTAGCAAAACCACCCTGCTGACCTTATTTTTTTCTTCATGCAGATCACATAGTGCTATCATGGCCCAATTACGATCCGCTTGTGAGATCTGACAGAATTACAGCACTTGATGACAAGATTACATTCTGTATTTTTTCTCTAATTAGCATGTATCAAAGTATACAGAGTCCTTTTGATTTCAAACTTCGACTGATGTAAGTACAATTTTATCCCTTACATACCTTAGTAAGGAACCATCTTCTTAGTCAGGATGTCAGATCACTAACTGTAACCACAAGGTAAGTAGTTTCTACTGCAATGATCACTGAATTCTTTTCAACTGCCTTCAGTAGTTGAACAATATGGCTTTGTCTCTTGTTCAAAGATTGTAGGCCATCACTTTCTTCACATATGACTGGATTGCAACCTTTCATTTTTGTATTACATCAATATTTAAATAACAGAGAGGATGAAATATGGCAAATCCTCAATTTGTCACTACATTTGAAATTCCACCAACATTACAGAGGTATCCTCTGATAATTTAGCTGATTTAAACCAGATGGAAAAAAAAATTGAAATCAACCATTCTCTCTTACCTTCTTGATTTTGCATATACCTGCACGTATTGAACAGGACTTCAGACAAGAATGATAAGCATCACAGGGTTTTATCACCAAATACAGAACATTCAACATTTATAAAGAATAAAGTCTAAAGGAAAATTTACTTTTTCTTTTCAGGCCCTTAAGTAAATCTTGTTCTGTACATGCCTCTGCTAAAATAATTGCAAATGAGTCGAGTCAAAATTACTTATTTTATTTAAAATAATGTTTTATTTCTTTTTTTGAGTCTTTTACTCTTTTATTTAACTTTATTTTAATTCATGAAATATATTTTGGGAAGTCTGAAATATCAGTTTTGAAAATGGAAAGACAGCGCATTTCAAGATACATTTTGAAGTATGTTTTGCAGTGTGTGACATGTCTAAAAACAATGTCAATGAGTAAAGGGGGAAAAATGTGACTGTTTTCACAGTGGGATTGACTACTCACTGCTACAGTAGGATGAAGAAGATAGATCAGGCTTTTTAAAAGTAACTAGCAGAATCAGTACCCATAAATGAGAAGTAACAAGAGAAGGAAATACGTGAACACACAGGATGTCCAGCACCTCCTAACATGTCGAGAGCAGCTTCCTCTACACGATATTCACAAAGTAACAGTCTTTGAAATCTGATTCAGTCAGTTTCTCTCTATTGATTAGAGAAATGTGAGCTCTTCATTGAGTTTTAGCATAAGCAAGCATACAGGAAGTGGAAAATCAGTTGAGGTTACTAGTGACATACAGAAAAAATATACCATGAACATACAAGGGCAAAATCAGAACAGGTGAATACAAAATTAAAACCAGTTAACTGTTGCTCCTTATTTCTGAGACAGAATAGAGGATGAGTAATTTCCAAAATACTGGAGAAGGAAAAAATAATACCTTTCTTTTAAAATGGGCAAGGGAGTTGCAGACAGGAAGAAAGATTCTGTGGAATTACAGTCCAGAGAATCAAATTTGAATTTCTAGAAAAATAGAACCATGATCTATTTCTGTAAATAGCTGTTGGATAACAAGCAGACCAGTCAGAGTCAATACAGATATCAAAAGTAAATCAAGTCAGACCAATCTACCTTCTTTTTACAATATCATAACAAGAGGGGTTTTGTAGACAGGAAAGATGTTATATATCTTGATGTTAATAAGGTTTTTGACACTCTCAGAGTCTCAGAGACATTCTCGTAAACAATCATTTGGTGTTTTAAGAACATAGTAGACAAATACCAATCAGTGGTAGCACAGGTGTAGCTCATTTCAACATGGATGTGGGCTGATCTTCTGAAGCCACTTCCATTTCTGTGGTTTTAAGAAATTGGCTTCCCACAATTTTTGGTGTTTATTACTACTCCATTAGATTCCTGCATCATTTATTCAGTAATCACATGTATTTAAAATTCATGACTTCTGCTCCAAAAATCCTGAGATTTGGGGTCCAATAGATGAAAAAATAAGTGGTTTAAATTGCCTTTTAATTGCTTAGCCAGTCAGTCACTCTTGCCACAGTAATCAGAAGGGTCAGTATCTTTTTTTTTTCCTTTAAATTGAAATTAAAAAACCATGATTCCTTGAAATAAGGCTTTAAAAAAAACCTGTATCAAAACCGGTACATAAAAATTAGTTTGAGCTGGAAATATTCTCACATATTAGTGAAACATCAAGGAAACATGATGTATCGATAACATTCAAGTTTCATGCTCTATTAAGAAAAGCGACAGGATTTAAAAAATATAGCCATATGTTTAAAACAGAAATCTGATGTTGTGAGAGAAAGGAAAACAAGAAATCAGACAGCTGGCTTGTCAGTTAACATTCATGTCAGAGACAGAATTCTCACTTTGGAATGTTAGTTAATTGAAATGACTTGTGGAAAGGGTTTATCTCTTTTTGAGGGGGTGATAAATCTATTGGTTATTCAGAACATTCAAAAACAAGACTTACAAACTATTAAAACTACTCATTTTGACCTTTACTTAGAGTAAGAATTTGAGCTTGGAGAGATGAAATTCTTCTTCTTTGAAATGTATGTTGCTCCTGAGGAGAGGGTAGTAGTTAAAAAAAATACATGACTCTTAAAAAAAATGTACTTTTCAACCTGATTTACTTTTCCGATCTCAAGAACTCTTGCTGTATTGAAAAACAGTCTCTTATTTATATCAGCTGGATGCAACAGCTATCATTGACACAGATAATGAGAAGGGCTTTCTAATTGTCCTGCCTGCATTCTGGTACAAAGTCCTGCCTTCCATCAAGGAGCATTTGAAGTACAGGCCTTTACAACCTTTCAAATATGCTAAGCATTCTTGTCAGATTTACACTCATTGTTTAATTACAATATAAAGACAGGATACTTATCTGCTTTCTTGTTATTAGGACGTAATTGTAACTGAATATCTGCAACAACTATAACTTTAAATGGGATAAAAGTGTAGACTACTCTGCTTTGTATTTATTAGGATTGACAAACAATGTTATTACAAGTTGAATACTGGATTGCACAGAGTAACATGTGAAAAGCTATGCACAATTGTGTGCTAGGTGTGTGTGGTAGGGCTTTGGTAGCAGGGGAAGAAGCTGTCAGAAGCTGCTCAAAGCTCCCCCAGCTCCAAGGCGGCCCCACCTCAAGCTGAGGCCGGGCCATTTGGAGACAACAGATGGGCCTCTGCCATAATGTATTTAAGGACGGGACAGAGGAGTGGTGGTGGAGACCTGCAGCAGAGGGAGGAGGTGAGAGAAACACCTATGCAGGTGTTGGGGGTCAGTGAGGGAGGAGCGGAGGAGGCAGCTGGAGCAGGGATTCCCCTGCAGCCTGTGGGGAGAGGGCAGGCTGTGCCCCTGCAGCCCATGGAGGACCATGGCAAGGCAGAAATGGACCTGCAGCCCGTGAAGGACCACGGTGGGGCAGAGAGGGTCCTGCAGCCTGTGGCGGACCCCAGGCCAGGGGAGGAGGTGCCTGTTCCCGAAGCAGACTGTGACTCTGTGGGCAGCCTGTGGTGGGTCGGTGGGTTGCTGAGGGGCTGCATCGTGTGGGAAGGACTCATGTTGGAGGGGTTTGTGAGGGACTGTCTCCTCTGGGAGAGGCCCTGTGCTGGAGCAGGGGAAGCATGTGAGGAGCCCTCCCTGCCTGAGGAGGAAGGAGTGGCAGAGACGATCTCTGGTGAACTGACTGCACCCCCCATTCCCTGTGCCACTGAGGGGGGAGGAGGGAGAGACATCAGGAGTGAGGGGACTGGAGCCCAGGAAGGAGGGAGGCGTATGGTGAGGGAAAGGGTATTTATTTGTGTTTTAAGATCTAGCTTTTCATGTCTCCTTATCCTACTCTGCTTTGATTGATAACTGATTAAATTGAATATTTTCTCCCTAAGTTGAGTCTGGTTTTGCCTTTGCCTGTAGCTGGTGAGGAAACCCTCTGTGTCCTTGTCTCCACCCACTGGGTTTCCTTACATTTCCTCCTCATCCCGTTGTTGGAGGAGGAGTGAGCGAGTGGCCTCATGGTTCTTTCTTGCCGACTGGGCTCAAACCGTGACAAATGGTCTTACAGTACTAAAATGAAAAAGACATTCTGGAAATACATTTTGAAATAAACATTTAAAAGACCGTTCTACTATGTTAGTGTTGACAAACTCGTGTTTTAACTGAGATGATTGATCTTAAATATAGGGCTATTGAGAAAAGAAAAATCTCCTAGCCTTTATCTGAAACTCTTTCACTAGGCCTGAAAATCTTTTAGGAGAAATGTGTAAAAGAAGACCCAAGGAAACCTGCTCTCAGTCCGGCATCCACCATGGAGGGTGAACCATGAATAAACTCTCTAAACTAACAGCTCATATGAGGTGTTTAGTTGCAACTTTTCAAGTACCAAGAGACAAACTGTGAGTACTTCCTCTGCATGCTGTTGAAGCATAAAATTAAGCAGGCTACCTTGAGCTTATTGTTAAATCAAAACAGTAGATAGGAAGAGCTAGACACAACACTCTGCTGTTAAGCAGATCCAAAAGCATCACTTGAAGCCATGGCAAGGACAAGTTGATTAAATTCTTCTATTCTCATTGTTCAACCAGTCACTTAAACTAACCTGGTTGTATGAGGAATGTGCACCACACCATTGGTGGGACCTGACCTGAGGCAGAGACTGGTGGCAAGTCTCAGATGAGAATTGGTAGCTGGGACAAGAACTTGATTATGTGACAGTTCCCCACATTATACCCACAAGTATCATGCGCACAGTGGCAGGGTAGCTCAGACAAGAAGGACACACCCTGCCAGGCTGTTTTGGGAGATAGGTGAAGGGCACCAGCAGCCAGTGCCTTCTGGATGGGGTGCACTGCTTGCTAGCAGAGACATGTGCTTGTGGTGACTGGCTCCGATCTGAACTGAGGAGTGACAAGCACAGACACATCAGCAGGCAGTGTCATGAGTTGCCTTTGTGATTAACAGCAAGTATGTGCCTGCTGTCCTCTAATGTTGTGTATAGGAAGAGTGGTGATTCAAGATGCTTGCTGAGCCAAGAGTCAAGACGTGGATCTTGACCAACAAGCAAGGTGCACATAACTTACTTTTACTCTCCACATTGGCCCAAGCCTTAGATCATTATGTCGTCTTCCAGGGGAAAAAAAATGTGCTTGATTTGTATCTTAAAAGTTTATTTTTCTTCCTGTTTTGTTCTTCTAAGTTTAGTTTTGAAACATGTGAATAATAAACCTGGCTGCACCTTTGCATTTATTAGTCCAATGCAGATTGTTGCTTTTTCATTCTGCATTTATCCATCTTCCTTACCACACAATTTTGTCATTGAACAGGTATTTAAGTGTCAGCTCTTTTCTCTTGCAAAATTGGACTGGTTTTAGCTGAAGCTTTCACATAAACAGGAGCTTGTAGCAGAACTTGAACTCATGAGCACTGAACATGCATGCCACTTCTGGAATGTAGAGAAACACAAAGAAGCTAAAAATGCTTTCAATGGAAGCTAAAAATGACTATTCTTCCATGTCTGCTCCTAAGTAGCTAGTAACTGACTGAGTAGAAAAAGATGGAGTACTGAATGTGGGACAAGACAAGCTTATGACTCGTGAAGAGCTGTCACTTTTTTGTCCTTTTTAGCAGAGCAAGAATTATTTCAGCTACAGCTCAAAAAAAGTTTTTGGGGAAAAAAAATCAATGACCAAACCCAAAACATCAAAAGCAAAACAAAATGTCTGGGAGCTACCTAGATTTAAATATGTTTGACTTGGAAACTGTGGTGCAGTCTCTGCACACAAAGTAAATTTTACAAAATAAGAAGAAACAGACTTTTTTCATAATCTGGGACATTCACAAGATTCATTCCCTAACAGATCAAACTAAAGAAATAAGTCTGATCATTTAGCAGATCTGGATGGATAATTTTTTTAGAAGGAGAGAATATAAACATTCCAGAGCATAAATTAGGAAGTTAATTCAGATGTTATCTGTTGAATTCTATTTGTTTCTTCCACAGCATTTTTCTAGTGACTGTTTTTTAAGTCCATTAATAATAGAAGGCTTACAAACACTTGAAGGTATGATCACTCACCCTGATATTTGCAGTAGAAATAACTGTCACAGTCATTTAAAAAAAGCTTTGCGTACATTAAATGACAGAAAAAAAAGTCCTTTGTGAAGAGAAAGGATGAGAAACAAATACAAAATAATTTTGCAATCCATTTGTTGGCACTTGTTTGGAATAGAACTCTGTGCAGTACTAAAACAGGTTGTTTTTTTTTTTTTAAATCCCAGGTCAAAGACTTGGGGTAAATCAGGTAGGCAGTAAATATATTCAACGTTGTCTGATAGTTAAGCAAATGTGATTGAACTCTACAGTAAAGATCATAGTAGTTCAATGAAACAGAATGGAAGACAATGAGTTTTAATGCAGACATTTTGCAGATGTGTTACTGGACACTCTGTGGAGGGCCACACAGATGCTGGTAACTCCGTAAATTATATACAGAAGATTTCTGAAATTATATTCATACAGGGCTCTGGCAATAAAATAAGAAGTGTGTCAAATTATTCTGTAGCTTTTACAAAACAACACCACCTATTTGTATGTTCAAAATTAATACATCTGGAAGCAATACAAATATGTATTTTTGTAGATAACCTTTGCTACACAGTTTCTCTATGTCCTAATGTGATCTAAGTCTCCTTATTTCTCTTTGTATTTTAGCTGTTTCTGACTGCTGTGAAACACCAGAAATACTGTTGTTCATGCTTCCTATGTTAAATTGAGATATCCAATGCAGGAGACAGGGCAGATTTCAAATTACATGTGATTGAGTTATGAATTACAAGCTATTTAATTTTCTAATGTAATTACAGAAAGGAAAATTTCTAGGAGTTCTCTGCAGGCTAGGGAAGTGTTTATCAATTACTGAAAAACATCAAGCAATTTCTAGAAAAGATAACTTTTCTAGAAGGCAGTTTTCAAATGAGATATGCTTAAGTTCTGCTCAAATGATCCATAAAATCACTGTTTAAGTTCAGGCATTCATGCTATTACGAATCAAGTCCCAGTCTATTGTCTCCTTACTATACATATACTTATACATATAGGCCTGCAGGTGCATATTCTGTTTCTGTAGGATGTATTTTAGGATTCTTTCTCTGCTGCATGCACCAAAGAAAGAACTTGCCCACCACCCTGTATATCTTTTTGAAAAGGCACTGACTGCCAGCTCTCAAGTAACCGAGCCTGCTGACTGCTAATTAGGTCACTGCCCAAACCAGCTTAAGTGCAGCTTTTGGTAAGCTAAGCAAGTGACTTAAACTCCAGATAAAAGTTTGGCTCTTTGTACAGAGAGGAAGAACAAAGAATGAAAGTTGTTAAAAGAAGTGCAGGTACACAAAATCAGCAAACTGCTCGCATTACATCCATTAGTATGTGCAGAATACACATTATGCATATACAGATACTCTCTCTGAAGTTGACTTGGTATGTCTTATAAAATTTGCCTTGTTTCCATTGCCTTGGTGAGAGGAAACTCGAATGCTGTTGTGTTTCTTTTCTTGTTTTCATGCCTGCTAAAGCAAATTTGGAGAAAATAAACCTCACTGGAGCTGCATGGGTGCTAATCAAACCTTCACAGGCCTTCTAGAACTCTATCCTAAATCATTTGAGTTCAGCTCTGATTTTGTACGTTACTTTAGTGAAAAGTTCACCACCAATATAATCATCACCATATTTCTTAAAGCGTGAGGGAAAATACAGTCAGCCTGTCAGAAAAATAATCCCTTAGAATATTTAATAGAAGACTGAAAGCTTTGTGAGGTAGTTGAATAAAATATTTACAAGGAATTGTTTAAATTAAAGATGGAGAGTAAAAAAAAACTGCATTCCTTCTGTAATCAGTATGCAAAGCTTTCTTTTATTTCCAGTATCTCCAGGACCACTTGACATTTTGTGGGCTTGTGCTTAGAATGAGAAGCGCCTGAATTTACTGGGCAGTTAAGCAGGGTTTCACACATTATTTATATTCAAAGATCAGCTTTCTTCTTCCAAAACAAGAAGCAGCAACATGAAAAGAGGGTCATTTGTCACATAAACATTCCTTTTGCAGTACTACCTAACAGTAGAAGTGGACCATGACTTAAGTGCACTTGAGACTCTGATCTCTTTGAAATATCGCCATCTCTTAAAGTAAGCAAAGGTTAATATGTTTTGTCTGGTAGTGACAACATATCTTTTATTTCAAATTCAGTGATTACCAAAAGAAATTATAGAAGTATTTATTAGCCATTAAAAGAAATCTTGCCTACAGATAAACAATCTGGCATGATAGAAAAGGACTGCCACTCTTAAAGTTAAAAGTTATTACAGTTATATATTTATTTACATTTGTAATAAAATATTAACTTGAACAATTTTTTCCAAGGATGTCTTTATTTCTGCCTAGCAATAGTCTTTATCACTTTCTTTGCAAAGCTAAAATAAGTACAATTTAAAAATCTCATATAGAACACCTGATTTTAAGCAACACAGCAATAAAAACAGCTTAATAATCACATTAGGGTTTCAACCTTTCAAAACTCCAAGCAATCAGATATATTACAACCACAACTTCCCGATTTCTTTTAGAAATGGACAAATCACCTAACTGAACCTCCAAATACCTACCAAGAAATATTAACTATATGGAGAACTTATGCGGCCATTTTGCCCTTTTGGGCTTCTTTTTCTGTAAAACTATGAAAATATTACTATGTTGCTTGTAAACTGTTTTAAGATATTCTTCAGAAATTAGCTATAGATGAAATAAGCATTACTAACAGATAAGGAATGCCATCAGACAGATCCTGTCGCAGACTTTTCTTTCTTTCGTAATCAAAACAAGTAATAATAAAATTTTCCAATTATCAGAAAAATAACAAAACAGCATTAATTTATTACTGGACTATCCAGTGATTCAAAGAAAATAATTATCATTTATATAGTTTAAGTAGCAGCTTGCTGGAAGTGAAAACAAGGAAAGTACAGGTAAAGAGTGTCTTTCTCTTTTCTGTGGTTAGCTGCACAGAAGGTAATTTTGCCTTATCACTTCAGTGACATGAACACCAACATAATGGTAAACTCTAACGAGATGTTTTAGGAACCACAGGAAGGAAAATTCTAAAAGCAATGCAAGAGAAGTAAATACATGTTTATGAAAGTGAATTATACTTGTGCAAATGTTCATGGTTGATATTAGAAAACACCAGAGTGAAGAGAAATGGAAAACAAGAATATTGAAATATGTAAATTTTCATAATATTTCATTTCCCTAAGTAAGTCAAGTGCCAGGATAAGAACCTGTATTGACTGTAAACTGGTCAAGATTTTGCAAAGGTCAGTCTTTTTACCAAAGAGTATGTGTTTACTGAAATGCAACAAAAAGTACAAATAATTGCTATAAATTTGTTCATTAACCCACAGAGGTTTTAATTTGCAGACAATTTTTGTGTAATTATAAAACAACCTTCTAACTTAGTCCAAGCTTATAGAAATATAAATCATAAAAGAAAGAAAGATAGTTCACTGCTGAAAGAGCAATGTAAGAACGATACAGATGTGTTTCTTGCTTTAGATCTGGACAATCATTACTGTCAAATTTACACTACCCTTCAAATTAATGTAGAGGGATAACAATTCAAAATAGTAGTATTTTGCACCTTCTTGTACAGGGCAATGATTACAGTCTGTGAAACTGCATTTTTGTGATAATTATAAGCTCCAACTCTCTGTTGTAGGTTCTCACAATGTATAAATATAAACAAGTTTCTTTCTGTGAAAAACTTACACTGAGCAAGAAAACAGTCTGAGGCACGAATTGTATTTGCAGTGCTATTCGGACAGCTTGGTTGCAACAGAAACTACAGGAGGCTTAGAGTCCCTGGGGAATGTCTTCCCTCACCTGTGTGAAGCTGAAATACTAATGTTTATTCTCTCTATAGTGCAGTCTTAACAGGAAAACCATAAAGGAAATGAGTTTTTTCTCCTACCGAGGTTCTTAACAAAACAAGTCCTGCAGGCATTTTCTTCCTACTTAAACAACAAATCTGACCAACTCTCCCCAACTTTCCTAAAAAAACCCACCAACCAACCAGCCAACCAAAAAAAAGAGATCCCAAACCCTGTGCAGTAGTATTTCTGAAAGGATGTGGCTTGATTCTTCAATTGCTTGCTTCCTATTTACTTTGTGAAACTCATTTCAGATAAAGAATCAAGCACAGAACCTATTCTTTTATTTCAGCCCTGCTCTGGATCTATGTATAATTCAGATACCAAATTAGAAATTTGAAAGACTGAACTATTTACTCCAATGAGAACAGTTTTTCTGAAGGTGTGAAGCCCTATTGGAAGTCCTCCTAACAACTGCTGCCTCACTATTACTTTTTATGTAACTGCTTCAATGATTATATCATATATTGAATTAGTGAATTATTAAAATCTTTGGTATATCCTTTTTAAACACATTTATCGTTCATGTAATGATAGACACATGTAATTTCCTCACCGGTGCAAGTAACTGTTTTTCAGGCTGAAATGTGGGAAAACATGAATGATTTGGATAACTCTTCCAAAATAACAATATTTTTACAATGTAGTTAGGTGGTTCACATTTGGTCTTCACTTAATCTGGAATGGCTCTTTCTTCTCATTAATGAAACCAGATGAATGAATGACAGAAAGATATTGGATCCATAATTTTGAATCAGTTTGGAGAATTTACATAGGACTAAGAACCCAGTGTGGTAATAATTTTAGTCTGTATTTGCGATTAATCTCCACAGAGCAAAAACTTTGACTATAAATATGTGAGAAAGATGGCACAGAAAATAATTTTCATTAATTAGTATCATCAGTGATGCATTTGCAAACCTAATTATTCAAGCTCCTTTCTAAGAAACTTGACTCCGGAAAGCAAAATTTTATATAGTTCATAATAGACTTTAATATATTCATATAAACCATTACCTAAACAAAATGCAATTTTGTTTCAAAATCTTACTTACATATCATTTCAATGAATGGACTTTAAATTATCTTTAAATACTGAAAAGTTCTGAGTCCATAATCAAATTTACTTTGCTGATAGTAAAACCTTTGCATTACTGATGATGGTGACCCATTCTGTACCCACACCTGAGACACTCAGTACTACGCTACATATATCCTTTGGTTCTAAATTCTGGTCTGAATTTTCAATTATAGTAGCACACGGAATAGGATATTAGCACTGTTATTCTTCAAAAATCCAAACCACAGACTAATGAGACAAATAAACAGCACCTAGCAGCCTCTGAAATACCCAAAGAAAAGATGCCAGCTTTATTGTATTTCTTGATTTATTTTTACAAGGGGTGTTTTTGATGCCAGTGAAGAATACATCTGTAAAAGTGACATATGAATGGAATTATGTACTGTGTTCCAGGAAACAAATCAAAGTCAAACAGAGAATGCTTATGAAAATGTAGCCTCATATATGAAAAAAAGTTTAAAAATATGTTATTAGGTGCTGTATGTTCCAAGACTGGTATAATAATATTTTGTCCTAAATCAGTTTACTCAGTAATAAATTATAGAATGGAATGCATCTGGAACTCCTAAAAATTAAATGTTTAATTGAGGTTTTTAAATTAGTGTAAGTAATGCAGAACCATTTGCCACTACACTTTTAGTGTAAAGCTGAAAACTTTCTACTGAAAGAATCTAACAGTAGAGAGAAAGGGCTTTACATGTGTTAGGTGGAAAAAGGAAACGAAGTGATACAGAACAAATGCTACTAGAATTAGATCCACATGGCATAACCAAACTTCCATTACTTCAGCTAGGATGAATGAGACATCATCCAGAAAATACCTTAATGGTTCTTTCAAGGACAGAAGTAGGAAAAATACTTGTTACTTAAAATCATTAGTTCCTTCTGGCCTGTTAAGGGGCGGGGGGGGGGAAGAGAGAGTACCTTGGACAGATACGTGTAGAATATGGGTTTTTATGCAGTTCATGGAGTTCAATATGCATTTTAACAATTAAAATTAGAATTAAAACCAATTCAAGAAATGAGATGAATGTCAGCAGAGTTAGCAGTATTTGTCTCAATAAAAAGTCTCAAGCAATATTCAACAGCTGGTTTATGAACACCTAAGACTGAATACTTACAAGAAATCTATACTCCTCAATGCATGTTGCATAAGCAGGGAAAAATCCTGTCTGAGTTCCCTATGAGAGCTTTTCCATAGATTTAGTAGTTTCTTGGAGATGTCATCCTTAATAAGTCCTCTAAGATCTTATCCTCCCCATGTTGCACATTGCCAACTCTTGCAATATTGTCGGAAGTCACATAGTCATGTAATTTTTCTTTTAAATACCAACATCTGGATTCAAGACATACATGGGAATATTAAGTTACAGTTATTAGGGGAATTAAAAAAAGTGAGACAGAAAAGTACTTTTTTTACTTGCAGAGCTGTGCAGTGAAACTCCCAAAATATCAATGGCATAGATTCAAAAGGATCAGAAAATATAGGTCAGTCAAAAAAATGAATACAGGCTCTTTATATTAAAAATAACAATAAAACTGGCAACTTCGCAACTTTGTGTGGAAAACACTTGATTTTTGTTATCAATCTTGATGGACGATGTGATTGGATTTAATGAGAGTGGTAAGAAAACTCAGTGGATCACCTGAGACATCTACGAATTTGGAAAGGGAATCTTGTTTTATTCAGAAGAAACAATAAAATGCAATTTCTCTTGCTAGCATGACCAGATAAGACTCAGACAGCCTCTTGCTGAGCTGGAATGTACATACTGCTATGTTTGGGTGTGTGGGGCATTCTCCTGCTCTGCAGCAGCAAAAAGACAGTGTGTCTCCTCCATGCCTGTGTCGAAAAAGAGAGCCCAGAAGGGCCTCTTGTAAGGGCCCAGAAGCGCCAATGGCCACCAATGTACCTGTCATAATAGCCACAGAGTTGCCAACCAGAGAGCAGTGGCAGGGCATCACTAGGACCCACCACCATGGTGAGACGGTGAGGCAGAAGGGGTGGGGGAGGCAGTGCGGCTGTGGGAAGGGGTCACATCACCCAAAGAAAACACACAGTGGATGGGTGCAGACCCCAGTGGGACAGCGGCCTGTGGCAGCCACCTCAGCCACTGCCCGGAGGAAAGGGCTCCTGTGACAGCCAGCTGGCCCACCCCCATGCCAGTCCAGTATTTCTTCTGGTTTTCTCAAAAGCCATGCACAACTAGTTTGACTTGAAACTAGACATGATTGACTTTCATTAGACTTTCAGTTTGCTAAGTATTTAACAATGGTTGTTTAATGGTGGTCAATAAAGTCTGACACAGGTTTTATATCAAATTTTTCATACAAATGAAAAATCTTCACAGAAATATTGTATCCGTAGATACTACAGGTCAAGTTCTGCCTTCATCCTCATTCATGCCATTTCAAAAAAGCATCAGTTACATTAGTGAGTGCTGAATTTTACTCTGGTTCGACAAAATCACATGCTTAAGATGACATTCTTCAAATTAATTACTAGAAAGGAGTCAGACACTGTCCTTCTATCCTTTCAGACACACTTAGAGACATAAAATCCATATGGCTTTCACTCTATCATGTCATACATCACACAGTTTTACACTTCTTTTTAAGGTTCCTTTTATACCCAGAACATCCATTTCACTGTGTGTAAAAGCTTGTGGTGTATGCAATGGTAGGATAAACAATTACAGACTATAGATGACATATTGCACAAAAGGAGGGAAGAAATACAGCCTGAATGACTGTACAGAATAAAGGGGATAACAGCAGAGGGGCACAGAGGAGAGAAACAGGGGAGGTAGAAGCAGGTGTTAGATTTGTTTTGGCAGTCTGTTTTCTAAATAGAGTGAACTGATAGAGTAGATTGACAACACTATCTTCTCTATTACTTAAACCCTGCCTAAAGATAGAGACGATAGTTTACTAGGAATTGGCTTAAACATAAACCCAGCATCTCAAAAGTATTCATACACCTAATTCTCTGTGAAATAAATTACTTAAGTTTGTTTCCTTATGTTCATCAGTCGTGAAACAGGGAGAAAATATGAGGCATAAAAAACCTCAGTGATCAACACTGCATTGTTATGATAGGCAAACTGAAAATTTATGCTAATAGACAGAATATAGAGGGAGGTCTGTAGAGTCCCTGAAGGCGGCAACTGGTACCAACGTCAAATGGAATTGGCAAGGCTGCCCAAAGGCCAGCCAAAGGAAAAAATCAGTATGTCTATCACACTATATTCCTTCTAACTCCATGGGTTTCAGAATCTGCTTTTTGGCAGGACGGGATCCAGAGAAGGTCTTGATAGGAAATACTGTTAGCAAAAGTATAGGCTTGCTTTGCTTCAAAATTGTTTACCTCCTGTTTACCCTTCATGTCCCAGGGTTGGCTACCATCAAGTGAAGTGAGATCTAGATGAATATTGCCTTTTCTTACTTCAAGATGTTTTATTTTCCTGATGACAGGGAGAAAAACAAATCTTACCCCTCTGCTTTGCAAGCATAGGAACCGGGGAATTTTTTATACCATTATTATATTATGCCTGTAGCCTGACTTTCCAAGAAAATAACACTTCTTTCTGTCAGTTTCTCCCTGAAATCCTTGGAACCTGTTGGTCAATTTTGATCATGTCTAACAGAGGTCTTGGTGATGTGAAGATCAGCAAAATGTCATTAAAATAGGAAAAGGTATAGAAAGAGACTTTATCAAAGCCTTCAGAGAAGGAAAGAAGGATGAGCTCAAGTATTTTTAAAGATTAGAGACCAACTTAGGAGAAGTCTATTATAAATGGCCAAACCACAGGAAAATTTCAATAGAAGTTCACTGTGTTATACACAACAGTGAATCTAGCCACAGGACCTGAATATTTAAGGAATCAGGCTTCATAACTTTTACTCAGGATAGAATGAATTTCTTGGTTGTATCTCTCTGATATTTTGTAGTCCTCATCATGAGCTAGGTGTTGTACATGACACTATACAAACGTAGAACAAAAATGTGTTCCCTTGCCAGAAAACTCACTATCTTTAGTAATTACCTGGCTTTGTAAGAAGGTAACAGGAACAGGAGTGGGAGAAAGAAAGGAAGAGAGAAGATGAAGTGTACAGGACCCATTACTGTGTTTTTGCAGTTTTAGAAACATTTTTTTTATATTCTCTTTTAACAGCTATAAGAGCATGAATAGATTTCTTTACAGACAGTTGATTTTCACCTAGTTGCACTGTGACAGCTATGATCAATTCTTGACAGAACCTGACATACAAGATTCCTGTTGGATGGAACTATAAATTTCAAAATATTGACAAATTCATCTCTGGCAGAACTGTGTAGACTTCAGCCAAGCACCCAAATTATACCTACGTGAACAGTCATTTTTAAGTAGTAGAAAAATAAAAATTAATACACTCCAGTACTAAAAAAAAGAAAATTAGGATTTTGGTTCCTTCTTGGGGAAAACAGAACTATTTAGATTAAAATATAGAAATTTAAAAATAGTGTCTAAAAGCACACACTTTACTTGAGAAGGATGCTTGTTGCTTTAAAGAACCCACTGAATAAACTGCCAAGAGTTATCAGCTGTTACCCATGCACACATAATCATACCACTGATCTTGAGAACAATTCCAGAGTCATGTGAATAGGATTTAACCATAGTTGAAGACATTAATTTTCATACACACAGGATGGAAATATAAATTTTCAGATTAAATAATTTGAATTATTTGATTTATCCAAGTTTGCAGACTCAAAGCTAATGTCATTGCAACTTTGTTGGTTTTATACATGTATTTTTTTGCAGTGCCTTAAAGAGATTTCAATTAATGGTTCAAGCCCCAGCTGCATTAAAGATAGCATAAAAGTCTTTTAACCAATGAGACAGTTGTAGTCCTTTAGGACAATAAAGATTATAAAATTTAAGAAGAAACTTGAAAGCTGGCAAAAGAAATCTCAGTGGGCAGGGAGAGATCTAGCTATACAGTGTCTTTCTAGAGTTTATTAAACAAACCCAGTGTGACCATTTTAGAAAACACTGAAGAACTGTGTGATTCCAATGGACCATTCCAGCACCACAGGAATGACCTTCAAAGCACTCACCTGCTTGTATTTGCCTCACCTTAAATCAAATAAGAAGCAAAAACAAATAGAAAAAGAATAACAACAAATGAAGCAAAATTTTTTCTCTTGTCCCTTGACATAGCCTCTGGTATAACTGCTTTCTGTCCTTTCTATCAGGAGAAAGTACAGGTCTGTACATTTCACCAGGACCCTGGTTGTTTGCCAATTATTTTTATGTACATTATTACATCCTGTGGTGATTAAATAGACAGGAAAACTGGTGGTCTAACTATAAGTTTTCTCAAAAAACTTTAAATTACTCTTCCTAACAATTAGAACTGAATAGTTCAAATATTACTTAGGAATGTTTTGGATAATGCTAGTGCTTTTTTTAATATGTTCAAAAAAACACAATTTATTTCAAAGTACTTTTTCCCTTCGTAAAGCACACTCCGTAGAGTTACACTGATTTTTATTAATAAGTAAAAGACTCAGAAAAATGTTGACAGGTGACTGAACATGGTATTTTTAATTATTCATTAAAGCTATGTCAATAAAAATCAGAAATATTTCACTGAAGATTATTGAATCCTAAATTCTATACTACCAATTCTGTGCTAATGGAAGTGTGTCACTTGCAGTAATAAATTGCAGTGAAATTACATTAAGTTTAGCAAAACAGTTAGTCAAGATGGATGAATGCTTCAAATCAAGCCCATTGATACTGAACTGCTTTTCATTGTACAAAAATGAATACACTGCTATGAAAATGCTCAAGGGAAAATTACTCTAGAACATTACTTTTCTCTGTGTAAGCCTGTCATTCACTGCTTAGAAAATATACCTGCTGAAATAATTAGATCAAGAGTTTGACTTAAAATTGAGCCCTGAAACATAGACCGGAAGTGCTGTCACTTAAAGGTTGTAATCAAAGAAAATTTCTGCTTAATTCCATGAATTCATCATCGGGACTGAGACAGCATCAGGTAGGCTACCAGTGTGCACTGCTGAGAGACAAAATCCAATTGTGTCTTAAAAGTCATTTATATTTACATTAATAATTTTAGTAGCATAATTTTTACAAATTGCTGTGCTTGGGAGATTTTAGTAGATTTCATCTTTTGCATATAGTCCTTCTCTAATGTTCAGAAAAATAAGATTTTAGCCAGTTACAAGTAAGTATAACAAGTAGACATTGACGAAATGTAATTCCATCCCATGAAAAACAATGAGATTTTAAATTTTATTTTCATGTTGAATTGGAATCAAAGCCAAATTTAGGATTTTTCAAGTTACACAAAATATTTTGAACACATTCAGTTTGAAACTAGTGGAAGTATTTTACTTTTTACCCTATGTTTGTGAGTGTTATCGTGCAGATGTTATTCCAGTAATTTTCAGAAGTATTTACATTAAACTGGTTCTTGCAAAACTCTTGGTCAAACTAGCAGTTTCCAAGGGACTTTTTTAAAAACACATATTTCAAACATCACTATTTCTATATAAACAACTTCAAAAAAACTCTTTCTGAACTCTATTTTCCATGGATTAAGGCCATTAAAATATATATGATATACAGCTACACTTACTTTTCATAAATGCAGTATCAAGTTGTTTGTTACATTAAGTAGACTCACTGATTTCTATACAGCTGCATCACTCCACATCAGGCAGCTCCTTTCTTCACAGCCGTTGCGAACATACACACACATAACTCTGTAGGTATAGGTCTCCTTCATAGGAGTTACATGTCTAATCCATAGATGCTGATGGAAGTGGCACATATACAGCATCAATTTGATCTTAACTTTTAGTCTGAGGGATTTTAAGGCCTGCATCTTACATTAAAACTGGCAGAAAGATGCTGCTTCTGGAGTAATGAGCTCCAATGTGAGCTAGCAGGTATAGATAACCAAATAGCAACAATAAGACATTAGTTCTGAGCCTTTCTGTTCCTCGTATAGTCTCAGATTATTCACCCTGATCACTCTGCTTTTTTTGTGTGATGCAGTTTCCTGCAGGGATTTTGAGATGCAGGTCAAAGCAAGAAAAATCTTTGAAGTGTTCAATTTATATGGATGAACCACAGCCAACCAAAATGATTCTTTGACGAGCTGTGTGTAGAATTCATCCTGAAGTGCCAGCAAATCATTCCAGACAGGAAGGATGGATAAACTTCCCTTCTTTTGATAAAAAAATGCAAGGGAAAGGGAAAGAAGTCAGATTTTAATGTAACATACCATATCCATATTGTCTATACAAGCAGTGTATCAACAACAAAACGCTGTAATAGATCTCATAGAATCTATCTGTCTATGAAACAATAATTCCTTTTTATGACAAAACCACCTGAGATCAGCATGGAAGTGAAAGAAAATAACTCAAGGTAAAAAGGTAAATATAAAATGCACCCTTAAGATTTTTCCCCTTTGGCATCATAGCTACCTTAACATAAGTAAAAGCATCTAGAAATTGGCATGTGATCACACACATACCAAAAATATCCTCGTTTTTTTTTTTTCTTCTCAAAGAAAGGGTTTTTTTTTTCTGTCTTAATGCCACAGTAGCACCTGATTGTTTACCTTATGAGCATTCCTGAGCAGCACTAAGGAGAACACCGAGGAACTGAAAGCACATGTTGGCCAGGAGTGCAGAGATAATTTATAACAGATTTTCAACTACTATTTCCAGTAATCCTGACTTATTAAAGAAAAAATATAGATATGCAGTTAGGATGATAAGTGCCCCTGCTTCTTCTGTGGAAATGGAAACCAGAGAAGTGCTTGAATCCATATGTTTTGTTAATTTAATCGTTATCAGAAAATATTATATTGTAATTTCTGTATTAAAAATTGTTTCTATATTTGCACTTTTTCAAATCAAGAAATGAGTTAAAAGTGGAAAGTGGCCAATGGAGAAATGAGAGTTCAAGGAGTAACAACAGACTTTGGAGACCATCACTCAGAGATGCCATTCAGACCAGATATTTTTATCTTCACTGCTTCCATGTGCTTGGTGACGTCCAGTGACTCGTTGACACTAGATAGTGACAGATTATGATTAGATGCCATTCTTGCAAGAATCGTCTTTAGAAACTGTTATTTTGCAGACTGATTCTAACGTGCCACTTAATCGCTGCCTCCCATAAACTCTTATAAACAAGAGACACTGCTCTCTGGATATGGAAATGATTATCTGAAGCTGAAGTTGTTGCAGGGAGGGAGGGAAGAATCCCTCTATAGTGGAACAGAGAAATAAACTTTCTATTTTTGCAGTTAACAAAGCTTTTGCTGAATACACTGTGTCAGATGCACCCGCCCTGACAAAGACCAGGGCGTTCCAGCTGGTGAATCCCGATTGACTTGCTTTTTACAGGCTTACCGTGGCTGTTGCCAGGCCCACAGTCCTGGAAGAGGGGGGCCCCAGCCCATCAGGACTGACCACAGTTCAGGCTTGACAAGGGTATAAACAGAGCCCTGCTGGAGTGCAGAGTGGGGTCAGTCGTCCCAGGAGCAGTGTTAGGGAGCCTGGAGTTGGGTAAAAGTCTGATGCCTCTGGAGTCAATAGCACCTATTTCATTTTAAGTAATAGTTTTAAGTAATAATTTTAAATTATGTAAATATTCTTAACTACTTATAACAAAAGGATGTCCATGATAACAATCAAAGATGGACAGCAGTCAAATACATTTCCCGGTTGGTTCAGGTTCTCAGAACTATTATACTTTTTAATAAAAAATGATGATTCTGGTAATTCCTTATTTTATGAATTCAACTGCATTCTTGAAGGCAATATTTATTGTGTTTGATGGTCATGGCCTAAATCTACAATAACTATTCTCTGAATTATTGATCCAGAGCTGGTATTCTCTGTTGTTCTGTTAATAAGAACAATAAGGAGTATTATCAACAATCTCAAGAATGGCTTTTGTCTAGTTTTCTTTTAAAGAAACTGAGAGCATTTGCTAACATTGTAAAGCCTGAATGTAGATTTGGGCTTTTCTGTTTGTCTGAAACAGTGTTTTTTGTCAAAAAATATTAATCCATTAATCGATTGAAATAAAAAATTTAATTTAATCCTCTGTCTAAACTATTTTTTAAAAAAAGTTTAAATAGCTCAATAAAGTAAAAAAGTGTTGTTTTGACTTCTCCATGTTAAAAATGTTTTAATTTTTAAGTTGTTTTGAAACATGAAGCACTAATTTCAATTAAAACTTCTAAATAATAATTAAAAAATAAATCGTTTTTTCTTAACTTATATTTCAGCTAAAATCATAATGAATATTTTTATTTATAAGCCCATTAAGGTTAGGGTATTTTAAATTTCAGAAAAGTAGGTTCACAGGATGGATAAATTTTTTTAAATTTACTTCTATCTGTAAACTGAAAATTCTGATGCATTTGATTTTGAAAGATTAAATTCTATACCCTTTTGGTTATCATTGGTCAGATTGTTAGCATCCATAAAGATTCACCAATACAAGGTGTGCCAAAGCTATGTTTCACATCCCCATACTCATGTTAAAATGTTGTGTCTCAGATGTATCCACACTTCTGAACACAACAGAAAAAGCAAAGGAAAGCACTTTCTTGCGCTAGAATTCCAAGTTAATTATACGGAAAATGCACCTAATGATAAAACAGAGTTACCTCCACTACTCCATTTATTTTCCACTCCACTATGCAATGTTAGCAAGTATTTGCCTCCCCTTTTTAAAAAAACAAGTAAGCAGCTCCCATAAAATCTGAGGGAGTGAAAGACTGGGCTTCCCTTATCTCCAGAGCTCTCTTGTACTCCAGTTTTTTCCAGCCTGTGAGAACATTCAAATATTGAACATCTGATATGTTTTGTAATTTCACAGCAATAGTGAAATGTCTGTCTTTTTCTCATTTCTTTGCTAACCTGATCTTCAGTAACCCATTGTCTCGTACAGATCACAGTCTATAAGGGGTCATGAAAGCCATTAATGAGACAGTTGAGAAGCATTAGTCATTGACATTTTTAGTATAACATAAGGGGAAGAACTCATCTTGCTCTTCCATCCTTTATGTGCACTTTCCCTTCAAAGTCAACCTCTGTCAAACTCTTGAACTACACAAATGCATGCATACAGGTTATATAAATACATATGATTAACCGATACACATTTTTACCGCTACTTTAATGGAATAGCACCCATATGTTTAACAGATAGACATTTTTCATAGAATCATAGAATGGTAGGGGTTGGAAGGGACCTCTAGAGATCATCTAGTCCAACCCCCCGCTGAAGCAGGTTAGCCTAGAGCAGGTTGCACAGGAATGCGTCCAGGAGGATTTTGAATATCTCCAGAGAAGGAGACTCCACAACCTCTCTGGGCAGCCTGTTCCAGCGCTCTGTTACCCTCACAGTAAAGAAATTCCTCCTCATGTTCAGGTGGAACTTCCTGTGTTCCAGTTTGTGCCCAGTGCCCCTTTTCCTGTCAATGGGCACCACTGAAAAGACTCTGACCCCATTCTCTTGACATCCACCCTTTAGATATTTGTAACCATTGATCAGATCTCCTCTCAGCCTTCTCTTTTCCAAGCTGAACAGACCCAGCTCTCTCAGCCTTTCCTCATAAGAGAGATGCTCCACTCCCTTAATCAACTTCGTGGCCCTCCGCTGGACTCTCTCCAGTAGTTCCCTGTCTCTCTTGTACTGGGGAGCCCAGAAGAGGACACAGTACTCCAGATGTGGCCTCACCAGGGCAGAGTACAGGGGGAGGATCACCTCCCTCGACCTGCTGGCCACACTCTTCTTAA
>VZSC01018467.1:70659-81872 GCA_013398225.1 Steatornis caripensis
TAATTCTTACCCATAGGCTCTCGACTCGTTCTTCATCCACCGCTAGGCAGTGCTCAACACATTCCAGTTGCTGTCTGACATAAAGAGCAACTCCACCACCACGCCTTGCTGGCCTGTCCTTCCTAAAAAGTACATAGCCATCCATGACTGCATTCCAGTCATGTGAGCTGTCCCACCACGTCTCCGTGATCGCAATGAGATCGTGGCCCTGTGACCGCGTACAGATTTCCAGCTCCTCCTGTTTATTCCCCATACTGCGTGCATTGGTGTACAGGCACTTCAGGGAGGTAGTCGATCATGCAGGTTTCCCTGGAGGGGCGCACAAGGATTCACTGTCGTCATACTGATCCTTGAGGTGGTTGACCGCCTGCTTCTCATTTTGGGAGGCAGGTAAGAAACCTTTGTTGCTGCCCTGATTGTCCTTGCTTATTCCCCAGTCAATTGCAATGGCATGAGTATTGCCATTTTGGACCTACTTTACTCCTACTTTAATTGAAAGTGTAGTAACACTTACAAATTATTTCCAACCCAAGTTAGGGATTACCAGTTGATAGTTCAGAACACAAAACTAATCTATACAGTTTCCTGTGGGTGTTAAAAAAAAACAAACGCACAATAAAATATGATTTTTTTAAATTACTGCTTATTCAAATAAGTAACGGTACTGGATCTTTAACTATTCAAGCAAGCCTACTTACAAATCACTTTTTGGTAGTTTATACATAAAGTAGACCATTAGCAATTACAGAAGCCATTAAGAAGTTACATTCCAAAAGGGGGAGGGAGGAGAGACTTATTTTCTCATTTAATTAATCTTATTCTGTAATCTTCTTCACATTTAATAATACCAAAAATCTGAGGAAAAGACTCTTCTTATTTTGACTGTGATCTTCTGTATTAACTATAATTTATTTGAAGTGTGCAAGTCCTTGATTTTTCATTCTTCACATGGCACTAGTTGCATTATTTAAAAAAAAAAAGTTATTTCCTTGATTGCATTATTATAAAGAAAGAGTAAAAATTGCCAACAAAGTTTTTAAGTCAGGACATTTTGAATACATTTTGCTTAATGCCAACAGACAGTCAAACTAACATTCACAGAAGTGACTAAGTGAACTCAGACTACAATTTCTTGCATCTTCGATGCTCTTTAGCCTTTACACATTAGCCTGCACTCTAAAAAAGCAAAGCGCATGTTTTCATGTCTATTGAACATCTGGTAAATTATTTTTCACTAAGCAAATGCATATTTATTAGATGCAACTTATGTTGCTGATGCCCTAAGAAAGCAGGAGAATACCACTAATTGTCACATAGCCAGAAACCTTTATTGAAGAAAAGCTCTGTAAAACAGCTCTCCCAGTTCAACATGTCTTAATCAAGTATAGCGGTGTAATCTTGTTACTTATTCATTTGTCTACATGTGAGAAATTCCTGCAACAAACAAAGAAACAAACATAATTCAACAGTAGCTAAAACTATGTTAATATATCTACCAGGAACAAGGTCACCTTCAAATCTTTCCTTGTGCACTAGTGAGTTTACAAATCACAGAATGGTTAAGGTTGGAAATGATCTCTGGAGATCATTTGGTCTACCCCTCTGCTCAAGCAGGGCCACAAGCTGGTTGCCCAGGACCATGTCCAAATGGCTTTTGAGGTCCAGAGAGAAACTGGAACGTTTCTAGTGTCACAGGTAGCAGAAGAGCTCATGAAACATGCGTCATGCCAAGGATGTGAAGAAACTACAGAATAATGTGATGTTTTTGTGGCATACTTTACATTATCACACAAATATTAAAGTGCTATAGAAGTAGATAAAGAGAAAAAAAAAAGAGTCTTATACGGTTAAATCTCTCTGCAAATTAACAAAAAAGCCATCACAAAATATTTTAGAACTGTTCTCATCTTCTAAGTTAACAAAAGAAGATTCAAATAATATAAATATTTCCTAGATCAGTCTAATAACCTGAAATTACACACACCAATTCTAGTACTTACTGTAGTCCAAAGCAGACCCTCATGTAAATTTTTACAAGATCTTTGCATAAAACATCAAATCTTATTCCTAGTTGCAGAGTATTCTTGCCTTCGGTTGCTATTCATATAGATATAAACTGACTGGAAATTCGACATGAAATCTATGGTGTGACACGGAGAGATTAAATAATTTGGAGTTGTAATTCACATTTTATAGATAAGTTGCTTTTGGAAGACTGGCCATTTTCTGCTCTTCATGGAGCTTGTTTCCGTATGTCCTCAGCTATGGGATGCTCATTGCCTCCTTGCTGCCACAACTTTTACTCCAGCAATAACAGTTCTGAGAACAATTAAGTAATATTCAAAATAAGATTTGACTCAAAGTGATACAAAAATTATATACAACTAAAATAAAATATACCTGTGCATGTTTAATTCAAAATGTTGGAATTTGAAATTTCTAATTAAAGACATTAGTGAATGTCAATACAGCATTATTTTAATGACTCCAAGATAATCCCAGAGCAATCAATTTAGATCAGAATGAGTTTATTGTAGAGTGCCAAAGGTGGGGGGAAAGATGCCTCCTTAGCACTACAAAGTAAGGATGTCTCAACTGAATAATGCCTGTTCAGAATTTAACTAGATAATTACTTCATTTGCATTTGCTAAGGTGGTAAGAGGAATGTAAAAGACAGCTCAGTGGGAAATGATGTGTTAAAAGGTGACATGCAAAAGACAGTGTTCCTCAAAGTTTTGGCTTACCAACAGAGTCCATTTTGAAAGGAATACATTTATTAATCTAAACATCCTTGTGGGAAAGAGACAAAGAAGAACAAATATATAATAGAAAAATACCTTACATCACATAAATCTCTGACATGCAGTTCAGGATGACTGAAGGCTGGTGCAACCAGATATATTTCTGTTCTGGTTTGTATATACTGAATTTGAGGAACGACTAAAAGCCAGAACACAAAACTGCTGAGGTCTATTTCCATATCTGCTATTGAACTCTTGCAGAAAAAGGAATTGTGCAAGTCATGGTCACCCCAGCAGAAATAATATTAATTTGAAACAAGAAAAATCATTTCAGCCTTTTGTAGTGGCCCTGGAATGATCCTATGCTTTATCAAAAATGAAGAGTCTCTTTGTTTTTTCATCTCCAGGTGATGACATTTAGTATTTGCAAAGATAATTAAGCACCTGCCTATCTTTAAGTGTATGACAAACAACTAGACTTTTGACATACTTAAAATTGTGTATGTGCTGTGATCAATTTCACCTCTAGCTGCTGTGGAATATCCACAAGTACGTACAGTATACTTCTGCTGGGGGTATATACTTTGTGCTGGTATGTTGTGAAGCCGAGCTCAGTGCTAGCATGTGCTTCATCCTTACTTAGTGTGTGAGTGAAATAAGATTCAGATTTCTCTGAGGATTAGAAAGTTCTGGTGAATGTGGACCCCACCTTGTTTATGAGAAGACATCCCTGGTTGCAATATTTACAGTCCCATATGTGTTTAAATATGTGAACAACACAAAATACAGATAAGAACTTTTTAGCCTTCAGGATACATGTAAGTATCTTAACACTGCAAAAATGTTTCTCCTTTGCAACTGAATTGATTTGCCATTCGTGTTGAGTTCAGCAGCATCGGTAGTAGCTAAGGTTCTGACTCCTTTCTAAAAAAAGAGCCAAGCATACCTAAATGAAGGGTGGGGAAAAAACAAAAAAACCTCTTGAGGCTCTAAGCCGACTAAGAGTTGCTCCAGAGGTTCTCTCTGCCTCTCCCTCTACTCCCAGCCTCAACTTTCCCCCAATGTCTATAATTTTGATCTGTTGAGTAATACCATATTGCTGAAGAGGGTTTTTATGCTTCTTCTTGTTCTTCTCTTCCTCAAGCTCATATGATATTTTAGAAAAAGTGCAGGTTCTGCTGTTTATATGTTGCATTTCTTTTAATCAAAGATGCCACTCCTTCCTACCCAGTAGTCAAATTATAAGCATATTTTATCATTGTCATTATCACCATCATTGTCTTAGAAGGAGAATCCGGTTCTGAAATGTTTAAAATCCATTGATGGACTCATTAAGACAAAGTATTTCTGGTTTGGGGTTTGTTTTTTTTTTTTTTTCCAGAGAGACGATAAGATAAATGAAGTAATTATATGCATATTTAACTAACATATTAATATTATTCCTTTGAAGAATTTTCTGAAAACAGGAGTGATAGGGATATATTTCTAAGTCCTTCAAAATCATGATGAAAATCTATTTTCTCTCCAGTATGTCCCTCAGAAGGTGCGAGAGCTTTTCAGTTTCATTCACTGTGTCAGGAATTCTGAATACTTACCTTTTATTTCCATTTAGATGCTAAAATGATCACGGAGCATATCAGTTAGTGAAATTTTTATCATCTATTTTATTTCCAAGTTAAATCTGTAAACAGAAAAGCAAGAATGTTATTCTGAACATGGTAAGAAAAGATGTCTAACTGTTATCTGCATGATGTGCCTACTAGTCTTTAATGAGAAAAGATTAGAAGGACTGAATGAATAACAACTTGGAAGGCTGGAAAGGTCATTTCTGCCTAATTTCTGTGTTGTTATCATATTATTACTGCAGCGTTCAAACTAAACATTCTGTGTAGATAGTCAAGGAGGCAAAAGAACATTTTGGGGGGGGGGAGGAGGTAATAATACTTGACATTTCTCTACCAAAGGTGAAGAAAAGAATCAAGAAACTGCTCTTAAACTCCAAAAGTTTTTCTTTAAAAAAAAAAAAGAGAAAGAAAAAGAAAACTCAACTAAGACTAATTACAATCAATGATGAATTTCAAAGTCACGAAAAAATTCAAGCAGCAAGAAATAATAATTTGAAAGATGAAAAGACAACCAGCTCAGTTGAAAGCTAGCCTGGTGGAGAGCGAGACTAATTTTGGTCATTACTGATCACAGAGGAAAAGCCAAAGGCATGGCATGGCATATCATACAGTGACATCATCTGCACTTAAAAAGAGTATTTCACAATATTCTTTTCTGCACTACTCTGTTCTGCAATAATGGTCCAAATGTGGTGTAACAGTATAAACAGATGTATGAATTTGCAACATTTTTAAAAACATTGTGGTAAGGAGTTGTTACAGCATAGACAATGCATAGAAGCAATTTGGCTTATAGTACACATCTATCCATTTCCTCAAATGTACTTGTCTGATTATGTAGACTTTCTTCTTTTTTTAAAATAATACTGGATGACATCTGAGAGATACGTGCTGATAATCACTGTATGTAATTAGTGACCTTCTCAGATGTTGACAACTGGAAAACTGAAAGCTGAATTTGTTTCTGTTTTCTAAAGCATTTCTCTGGGGGAGCACAATGTTGATAGTTTCTTCTTCCTCCATCTAGGTTTAGCTTGGACTCATTTATGTAAGTTTACTAGCAAGTTGTACACCTTACTCTTTCTTCATTGGTATACAGTTCCACCTTAGATCCCTGTTTACTATTTAAGGTGTGTGTTATATATAAATATATAAAATAGCTACTTTCCATATAGTTTTATCTATAGAAATTAGTAACAGTAGTCATTACACCATGGTGTTGTTTTAGCTTTTGCTAAGCTGTGTACAAAGTGGTAGTTAGTAGGCTCCTGGTCATTAGATAATTGTTATTTAAAATTTAATAAAAGGCCTTCCAGGCAGGTCATGACAAGTTCAGGGAAAGTCTGCTGGTCCTGTGTTATTAGCTTAAGTCCATTGCTGGTCACTTGCAATGGTGACTCCATATTTACTGTCTCAGTCTGGTAGTTAAGTACCCATTTCTCTTAAATGGGACATAATGGCTGCTACTGAAGGCAGTTTGCTTCTCTACACACAGCAGTGAATTATTAAATTCAGAAAGCTATGATTTATTTATGTAAAAGAAAAGTAACAATATATTTATTTCATGATATATCAGGTTGCTTATATGCCTCAGCATCTTTAGCATTAATAGCCTTACCTCTCAAAGCAAAGCTTAGAATTTTTTCAAAACTAAGGTATCAGTGAGTAAAGACATACCCAGAGTCACAGAAATATGCTTTCCATCCAGTGAACAAACTGTACTGCAAACGACAAAATATCAGATCTTGGAAATTTTAAAGCTTTTCACAAGCTACTGGTTCCCATAAGCAAGACAACCTATTTTCTTCCTCTCTCTCTTTTGTGGGATAGGATTTAAACAGCATCCAATCCCCTTAATATGAATTGAAGTCAACATTAAAATCATGTGTGTATCTGTGTGCATGTGCGTGCCTGTATGTAGTTACATGTATGTGCCTGTGCATGTGTGTGTGTGTGTGTGTGAGTGTGTGTATGCATGCATGTATAAAGCCAAGAAAATGTATATATAGCCAGCAGATGTCAAGATCCACCTTGTGGCAGTGGCAATGGCGATACTTTTTTTCAAGCTGCCATTGTACAAGCAGGTGCCATAATAGGTGGGAGAGAAATCAGAGTATGTATTTGCCTGGTTCAAGAGCAAGTACCAGCAACATCAAGAACAATGCATTTCTCTTTTCCTTTAACATCTTAAGCTCCATCATCTCATGGTCACTGCAGTCAAAACTACTCTTGAGTTCCACAAACCCAACCAGTTCTTCCTTAATTATGAGTAGCAGATCCAGTAAGACACCTCCTTTAGTATGCCAGTGCAGCTTCTGCAATGGAACACCTCCCAAAATTTCCAAACCTGCTTGCACTTGTAATGTTGCTGTCACGGTTTAAAGCTGGGCTGGCTGTTAAGCGAACGACAGATGCTCTTTGTTAACCCCCTCCCTCCCCAAAGTGGGGGGGGAAAGAGAAAAGGGAAAGAGACTTATGGGTTAGAAAAGTTAAAACAGCTTTAATCTAACTACAATAATAATGAATAATAATAATAATGAAATATATACAAATATACAAATATGTACAAAACCGATATCGAGCTCCCCCCCACTGATGACGAATACGTCACCCGGACGCTGCGGGGCACGCCCCAGGAAAGTCCCGGACTGTACTCAGCAGCAGCAGGCAGGAGCTGGATTCAGGAATGCACGGATCGGGATCGAAGGCAGAAGAATCAGACAGAGTCCTCCTCGGATGCCGGCCATAGAAGAAGAGAGCGAGACCCTCGTGATCCCTCTGCTTTATACCGAGTATGACGCGTATGGGATGGAATACTCCCTTTGGTCAGTTTTGGGTCACCTGTCCGACCCGCTCCTCCCCACCGCAGGGTCGCAGGGGTGACGACTTCTCTGCTCTTTCAGTTCCGGCGCACAAGAAAGTCAGCAGAAGCAAGCATCGACCTTGGTCTCCATAGGGATAACTATAAGCAAGGGCCTTTCTGCATACCATTGCTTCTGATGTTCCAGCACTAACTATAAACACCAAGCCTTATCACTGCTAGAAGCAGCTACTGTCTGGAAAAACATGCAGTTAATTTCAGAGAGTGCAGCTTCTCAGCAGAGACTTAACTAAAAAGCAAAGTTACTAAAAGAAAATCAGTTCTGTCCTGGCCCAAACCAGGACAGTTGCCTTTCTAGGAAACATTAGCAGGGTTTAAAGTGCTTCATCCTGTGATCATGAAGCTTATTTGAAAGATTTTTTTTACAGAGTTACCCTCCTGTTGGAGCTCTGAGAAAACCTTGTGTCTTTTACAAATACAAAAGTGAGTATTTAACAAACCTGCTAAGCCAATTGAGTTTATAATTTTTCTTATTTAGTAATTAGGTTTAAGTAAAGCATGATATATACATTTTATGACCCATCAGACAGAGGAGACGGTCAGCCTGCCCCACTGCTGAATTGTTTTTCAAAGGTCTGCCTTTCATTTTTTTGAATAATCATCTTCAAAATTCAATTGTACAAGAGATGGTTTCTGTTTCAAAATGTGGCAATTTAAATTATAATATAAGTATCAGATATAAGCTGAATCTTTTGTGATTAGGTGGAGGTACAATGGGCTTTGTTAAGGTCAATGTTTCATGTTAGTCTTCAGATTAAGGCTTATTGGGATAGGCTGCTGCCTTTCCTGGGTAAATTTATTCTCTGCACATAAACCAACTTCCATTAACATGACAGCAGCTGCTGCTTCAACTGTTTGGCTAGGAGCTGAGAGGAGAGCTTCCAACAGTAGACAACTTTGCCCTTTTCCAACCTGTTACATTGAGCTCTGTATCACATAAAGAAGAAAAAGAGTAGTTTGAATAAAAATACTGACAAAAAAAGCAGAGGAAAAATACCTTGGTCTGAAATTCAATCTGATAAAAGCTAGATTTCATTATGTTGATCATCTGTTTGATTCAATGTACAACAAAGTCATGGTGTTAAGACACTTTACTCATATAGTGAAAATACCACTACACAGAGGGGGACAACAGCGACTTCTTTTTTGGAAAACAGAAAGTGAGTAAGTAAAGATCCAATTCTACCACCTCTACCCTTTCCAGAAGAAGTCTGAGTAAATATGTCTTTCATCATGCTCTAAATATCAATGGAATCTGACATCCTGGACAAACCAAAAGATAGTTTGCAAAGTGAGAAATTTGCAATGGACTCATGAGGAAACCCATTGGTAGCTTTTTTTCTTCTTTATCAGAATACAGCAGAAGAACTGTTGTGTTTTGACAATGTCATCTCTGGCTTTGTGTCTTCAGAGACTGCTTGTCTCAATGTATATCATCAAGATAATTTACCTGTATATGCATTAGAATAAAAACTGATACTAGTGGAAGATTGTACAGCTGTTTGTGAGGATGCCTTTGTGCACTTTTTGCTAGTGGATTGTACAAAGAATAGGTAAAATACAAGTTAATAAAAGTGGACTGGACCTCATAAACTTTGATCATTCATTAATTTTCTCTGCAATTTTGGGTATATTACTTTAATCAATACTTCCTTTCAGTCTTGCAAATCCAGTATCAGAGTAAAACAGATGTGTCCTTAGTGCTTTCTTGTGTTTTGCATAAGTATGGTGAAGCTACAATTCTTTACTGATTGTGTGATTCTCAGATAATTATAGTGATATATTTGACAGAAAGAATAAATCCTAGTTGAACTGTCAGTCCTTAAGCTGATTTTGGACATCAAGCAGTCAGAAAAAAAAAAATCGAGTGTGATTTTTGTTGGGGTTTTTTGGTTGGATTTTTTTGTGTGTTTGTGTGAGAAGACAAGCTCTGGTTCAAAATCAAAAACATCAAACACACTTCACTAAGTTTTCCTAAAGGAGTTTTCTTGGAAATAATTATAGGGAATGACCTGACTATTTCAGACCATAAAATTGGTTTGATTGGGAAGTATGTATCATAAATGAGAGTGAAGATGATGTTAGCAAAATTGGCCACAGCTGACCAATAAATAATTACCTGACAGAGAAAGAGCACAATGTGACTGACCCTCATCATGCATGTTAATTATGGGTTATAATTGCCTTTTGAATCCTATAAAAATCAGTGGCTTCCAACTCTTTAGCTGTTTGTTTGTTTGTTTGTTTGTTTTTTGTAGCTGTACAACTGTGCAGTATTTGTCTAGTGCCAGTAAAGCCGTAGAGGACACACTGTCTTTTAGCAGGGGATGAAAATCAGGAAGTTCTATTAGCATATCCTCTTGAATTCTGTCCTATTAAAAAACTCAGCTTGGCAACAAAATTCCTTAGATTTATCACCTAAGAGAAACAGCAGAATGAAGATGAAATCAAAAACAGGAAAAAAATTTGAAATGTAAAAGAATATATAAAAATACACATGCAGCTCTCCTTCTGGCATTATTTATTTGTGTGTGATGAAAAAAAACCCCAAACCCAAACAACAAAAACACAACCTTTAACAGCTGTAAAGAAAAGCAACTGAAGAGAAGCTTTCTTCTTTTATAGACCACTCACTACCACAAGTGAAATGGCCCTTAAAATTATTTCTATTTATTTAAGAGAACTTTGATTTCTGACAGCTCTGGGGAGTTAATTTTGTGATGTCAAGATACAAGTTAAACTGTGACAATTCAAAGATCCTCCAGGGTCCCACAGATTCACTATGGAAATAATTTCTAATTCACTATATGAATGAACTGCAGTAAGAATTTCTTGGGTTTCATAAACAAATGCATGTGTGTTTATATTTGTGTTTATATAAATGCATCTGTATGGCTTAGAATAACTCTTGCAAGAGCTGATAGAAAATGTTTGGATGAGTTGTCAACAATTAATTCAACAATTTAGAACTCAATTTATTAATTCTTCCATAAATAAGTTCCCACTCATATCAGGAGCTTTGTTGCTCCCGTTTTGCATCTTGGTCTTAACACAGATATTCAGTTCTGACCCTCAACTTTCTGTTTTTCCTCTGAAGTTAGCAACTGTGCTTCTTTTCTGCATATGTCAATTATTCAGCCTGCATTACTGGAGTAGACGTTATTTATAAATAAGTTTGTGAACTGTGCTGATGAGGTTAAACTATTTTCAAGAGGTCCTTAAGTTGGAGGAAAAGAACAAATAAAGTAACTGAAGGATGCATATGGTTCAGGTAAGCCATTTTGTCTATAATCCAAAGTGGAGTTGATTATTCAAGCATATTAAAAACTTTTGAGGCTGACAGATGACCTTTTGGAAATACAAAATATTCATCTTTATTTTTTAAAAGAAGACAAAGGATAAGGTAAAAATGTCTTTTTCATGACCCATCTTTTAATTTATTTTTAAATAATGGGAGTGCACTTGAAATTCCTGTTAAAGGAGTAGAGGAAAGATGACTTTCTGTACTTTATCAGGCAGTGCAAGAAAAAGATTTGCTTTCCAGAAGCTTCTTACGTGGTAGTTTGGTCTTCATGAAGTTTGTTCAGATCCAAGACTGAGGAACTAAAGGAAGGTATGGAGTCAGGTAGAAGACTGTCGTGGGGGAGAGTGGTTAAGGTTTAATGGTTGCTCAAAAAATCACCACCAAAGATATGAGGGAAAGGTGATTTTTAATATGAGTTTGTAAAAAGTGCGACTTTACAGAATTCAATGGCAAGATTCACTCTATTACTTACTGTGTGAAGGGATTGTGAAAGGGAATTGGGTCAGAGTGGTGCTTTGGTGCAACTGTCACAGTGAAGGGGGGGGGCACAGAGAAGTGATTTTACAGTGGTTGGATAGGGGAAACTGAGGCAGGGTCAAGTTGGAGTGATGTATACAGGGTTTAGGGAAAAGGGTATAAGGAGTGCCCTCCCGTTGAGTCAC
>VZSC01018469.1:0-38967 GCA_013398225.1 Steatornis caripensis
ACAAAAGGAAGACTAAGGAGAATCTCCATCCTTTATTGGGTGTGGGGAGAAACAGCTCACAGAGGATGAGGCTGAGGTACTTAATGCCACCTTTGCCTCAGTAAGACCAGTTGTCCTCTGGGTACCCAGCCCCCTGAGCTGGAAGACAGGGACAGGGAGCAGAATGAAGCCCCCATAATCCAAGGCGAAATGGTTAGTGACGTGCTACACCACTTAGACATGCACAAGTTTGTGGGCCTGGATGGGATCCACCCAAGGGTACTGAGGGAGCTGGTGGAAGTGTTCACCAAGCGACTTTCCGTCATTTATCAGCAGACCTGGCTAACCAGGGAGGTCCCTGTTGACTGGAGGTTAGCAAATTTGACGCCCATCTACAAGAAGGGATGGAAGGAGGATCTGGGGAACTACAGGCCTGTAAGTCTGACCTCAGTGCTGAGGAAGGTTATGGAGCAGATCATCTTGAGTGCCATCATGTGGCAGGTACAGGACAACCAGGCAATCAGGCCCAGTCAGCATGGGTTTGTGAAAGGCAGGTCCTGTTTGACTAATCTGATCTCCTTCTATGACAAGGTGATTCACTTAGTGGATGCGGGAAAGGCTGTGGTTGTTATGTACCTAGGCTTTTGTAAATAGCCTTTGACGCTGTTCCCCACAGCATGCTCCTGGAGAAACTAGTTGTGCATGGCTTGGATAGGTGTACGCTTCACTGGGTAAAAAACTGGCTGGATGGCTGGGCTCAAAGAGTTGTGGTAAACGGAGTTAAATCTGGCTGATGACCAATCACAAATGGTGTTCCGCAGGGCTTTATCAGTGATCTGGACGAGGGGATTGAGTGCACCCTCTGTAAGTTTGCAGATAGCACCAGGCTGGGCAGGAGTGTTGATCTGCTGGGGCTAGGAAGGCTTTGTGGAGGGATCTGGACAGCCTGGATCAATGGGTCAAGGTATGAGGTTCAGCAAGGCCAAGTGCTGCGTCCCACACTTCGGTCACAACCCCAATACAACACTACAGGCTTGTGGAAGAGTGGCCAGAAAGCTGCCCAGCAGAAAAGAACCCGGGGCTGTTGGTTGGCAGCTGGCTGAATGTGAGGCAGCAGAGTGCCCGGGGTGGGCAAGAAGGCCAACAGCATCCCAGCTTGTATCAGGAAGAGTGTGGCCAGCAGGACTGGGTGAGGGATCACCCCCCTGTGCTCAGCACGGGTGAGGCCGCCCCTCGCTGCAAGACAGACACGAGGTGCTGGAGCGTGTCGGAAGGAGAGCAACAAAGCTGGGAAAGGGTCGAGAGCATGAGTCCTGCGAGGGGCGGCTGAGGGAACAGGGCTTGTTCAGCCTGGAGAAAAGGTAGCTGAGGGGAGACCTTACCGCTTTCCCCAGCCTCCCTAAAGGAGGCTGTAGCGAGGTGGGGGGTCAGTCTCTTTTGCCAGCGCACAAGCCATAGGGCGAGAGGAAGCTGCCTCAGGCTGCGCCAGGGGAGTCTTTGATTGGCCATTAGGTAAAATTTCATCCCCGAGATGGTTGCCAAGCACTGGAATGGGCTGCCCAGGGAGGCAGTCGAGTCACTGTCCCAGGAGGTATTTCAGAGCCGTGTAGACATAGCGCTAGAGACATGGGTGAGTGGTGGGCTTGGCAGTGCTAGGTGTTAAAAGTCTATTTCAACCAGAGTGATTCTATGATTTGAAGATAGCTACTTCTCTGCGTCTAATATATTTTGGGTTTTATTTAAATCCATTTGAATTGTGATAGCTAACAAAGAACAAAATACAGATTGAAATGTAAAAAGAGGAGATCTCTGCTAAATTAGATGGCTGTTGCACTCTTTATATTTCTTCTGCTGCTTATGAAATAAATGGAGGGGCAAAAAAACCAACACTCAAAGACTGTGAGTGGGTCTGTCTGTGCAGGAAGGCGGGCACAGCAGTTTTGGAAGGCCCCCTTGCTACAAATCATTAAAAAGATGCAATAGGGGTTTGGGACTCTACCATCAGGCTTCAGGAGTAGTTAAGTCTTTCTTATCCTTTTCTACATATGCTGTGTAAAATACACAAAAAGTTTGCAGTTGTCTTCCTTTTCTACAAGTGATACCACCTGGTAAGGGGCAAATTTTATTTTCTGTGGTGCTTCATGGGTTAAGAAGAAAACATGTAATATGGTAGATGTACATCTCTGATCAGAATCAGTCTGCTGTATTTGATTAGAATGTTGTTGTGTCACTTGTCTATTTGTTTTAGTCTTTGTTTTGTTTTTGTTTGTTTAGTCTTTTAGTCTACGTTCTCCTTTGTGTTATATTTTTCAAAATAAATAAAAGAATATACAAATGCAGAATTTAACGAGTTCAGGTACAACACTGATCTGTGACCTGTTGACCAATTTTTTCCTCCCATGCATGTTAAGAAATGTCAAAGCAACAGACCAGTGATTTTGAAGATGGACATTCAGCAGTACATCAGGTATGGGCACCATGTTGCATCTACTTTTATGAAGCCTCTTTGAGAAAACATATTTATGTAGTCAAAAGCTAGTAAATTAATCATGAGCAGGTGGTCCTTTACCATAGCTATAAAGTTAGATTTTAAAGACCTAGTAATTACTGAATCTAATCACTTTATTGTCCTTAAATAAGTACTTCTGAGAAAAATTGAGGTCTTAAAGTATTTTGCTGCAGCTCTTTTGCTGCAGCTCTTTTGCTGCAGTTCTTTAAACTTTAGATATCTTATTAAACAATTGCTTTATATTTCCTCTCATGTAGTTCTCAGCATGTAGCTGCATTATTTTAGGAAAGATGTGTCTTTACTTACCATGCACATGTTTGTGTAAAATTAAAATCTTTATGGTCTGATTAATGTATACTACATCTAGTACATCTAGTATACTTCCCCTGGTTGTTTCCTCCCCCGATAGATTCTGTGCTTTGAGATGGTGATGAATTCAAGTTCTGGACTTCTGTATGTGGTGATCTAATACATTTCATGGCGGTGAATTCATGTGATTTTAAAAAGTTTTTACTATGTCCCTATTTACGTTGTTCATGTGGTAGGGTTTACGTACGTTTCATATAATTATATATCCTCCCTCCCATTGTGATATTTGGGGTATGAAATAACAGCCATGATATCAGCCATGCATTTCAACTGAATTCTACTCTTCTTTTAGGTTTATTTAAAGAGAGCGAGCAGTTGGATATAGACTTTAAACTGTCAGATGTCTTTTTAGTTAGGCAATGTGTGTGTCTAACTTTTTAAATTATTTGTAAAATCTGTGGTTATCTAGAATAACCTCTTTGACTCCTTATCCTTTTAAGGAGGAAATATTCAGCTTTTGAAGAGTGATATGGGCCATCTCACTGTCACTCCTCATTATTTGTTCTACATAGATGGTAGTTAGAATTGTCTCATTTTATTGATGTCATTTTAACCCACAACACCCTAATTTTATAATTGAACTGGACAGAATCAATTTAGACTTTTTTAAAAAAATTGAGGCGCGTGATGTCAGATGTAGGTTCTAAACATTTAGGAAAGGCTTCTTATCCATATAAGAGCTTTTTGTGCAACTCTCAATACTTCTACAAATTAGAGCAAAAAACCTGTTTGAAATATTACTTTTTTTTTTTTTTTTAGGTAGGCAATTAAAAGTTGTTTAAAGTAGGGAGTTAAGGAACTTTCTTTATACATTGGAACACAGAGAGAATAATCAGTACATACTGATAAAGATTTGGTGATTATAATTCATCTGTCAACTGTTTTTTGCTCTTGTTGTATAATAGCATCTCGTTGCATTATTTGTCTGAATATAGAAGGACCGGGAAGATTATAGTTTTTCCTGTTGAGTAATGAGTTGTGAATAAAGACAAATTTGTGTACAGATTTGTTAATCAAGATGGTGTAATTTGGACATAGTTTGTGGAATACAAATGGGTTTCTTTCACCACCACCACCCTCTCAAAAAAATACCTGAGCAAGTAATGAGAGCAGAAAATTCTACAGACTGGTTACTATAGCTTATGCTACGAGGTCTTAAAATTTCTTTCATGTGCTTTTAAGGTATCACCTGAGAACTCTCATGTGGATACATCTGATACAGGTGGGGGTTTAAATTTACTTTTTAGCTACCTTTCTTTAACTTTTTGAAAAAGATTGCAAATAACTTTCCATAATTTTCTAATATAGTAAAAATAATTTTAATACCTGTCCTGTGCTCTTTCAGAAAGTAGAGAATAGGAATAACAGGAGACTGAGGTAGTACTATGAAATCAATATCCACATTCCTCTTTAAAATCTCAGTTCTGAATCCCTGATACGTTGCAAAGTCAATGTGGAATATGTTCAGTTGCCTTTTTGTAATAAAGAAAAGAACAGTGAAATCAAAACTTTGGCATAAGTGGCAATACAAGTTTTATTAATAATTGCAATATATACTTCAATTTCTAGTGATCTGGTAGATACGGATATTGCATTCAGCTGCAGCAGTAAGTCTTTAGTAGTGTTTGTAACAGTTTCAGCATCAGTTTTGTGGCCTATCTGCAGTTTTGGGTGGTTTTCACCTTGTATTCCCAAATAATTATTTGGTTTTATTAATTAGTGGTAACAATCTTTGAATTACTGTTTTTTAAATATTTAAAACTGGTATGACTCAAGATATTTTGATTCATGTGCATATAAAAACTTATTATTTTGCATAAATTAAACTATGGCTAGGTGTTAACGAGCACTTAGTGATTAAAAGAGCAGTTGCAGCAAAATATGGTTAGGTGGTGTTTAAATACTGTAGTATAAATTAGGTGCTTCACACAGATAACTGTCTTTAAGGCAGACGGTTACTTCTCTGTTGAGCGGAACATAGAAAATAGCACTCTGAAATTTGTCCTCCTGTCATTTGAGAGGGTAATTTCAAATATCTATTTGAATGATAAAGTAATTCCTGCACATTTGGAAAATATGACTTCGGTTTTTCTCAACCTGCACAACACGGCATGCTAGCGGTTAAGACAAAAGTGTATCTTCAGCTGCTTTAGCTACACCTTTAGCTTTGGCAGGTTTTTCTCCATCTTTAGTATTCGTACAGAATGCTTCACACTTCTCAGTAAAGGCAATGTTTCTTCCAGGTATTATACAGTATTTTTGTCCTAAAAGTACACAAAGCCTGTTAACGGCAGGTACAAATAGTGAAACAGCTCTCACCTGTACCTGCGAGTAGTGGTCTGCCCTTTAATAGGGAAAATTATTAGGTCTACCTTCTTTGATTTCACAGGAAGTAGGAACAATTTCTTATATCTATTAGAATAGCATTATATAAAAATGGATTTATTTGAAGAAAAATGGGAAAGTTCAATCTGAATTGTATATTTATTTAGTGTATTTTTAGAAGATCACATCAAAGTCAAAACTTAAAATTTACAGAAACCCCCTTACTAACATGTTTATCTTGTAAATAAGGTACATCTTTTAGGTATTGGTAGTTTGAGTGCATCTCCAGTGAAATAATTTACTGTATTAGAGGTCAAATTTTCCAGAGAGAAAGATGGGAGTTTTAATTTTTCCTCTCTCTTCTGCACTTGAGGAACAAGTGTTCCCGAATTTCCCTTTTGGCCCTTCAAAACACATTAAGATTCCCTGGAGAATATACTTCACTTTTTTCTGTTCTGTGCTGTACCATGGTCCTCTGCTTATAATTAATTTTCCACTGAGGTATGATTGACAATACATTGAAGACATACTGAAATTACACTTTTGTGAGGTTTCACACCTAGGAGAGTATTCAACTTGTGTACATATCAGTTCATTCTATGATACAAACTATTCTCTAATAATTTGTAATTGGAGTTATAGAGTCAACTATTCCTGGATGCTGGATGCGTTACCTTTATCTCAAGAACCTCCTATTTTTGTAGCAGTCTAGTCTGGTCATCTCAGTAACCATTTAGGGAGCAGTCTGCCAGTTTTGTGCCCGATTCTACTGGAGGAAGACAACTGCATGGCAGAAAGAGAGTATCAGCTGTTAGAACAGAAACTGGAGGCTGAAACTTTTCCAGACTAAAACATTAACGTTCTTACTGCTTCCTTCACTATTGATGCTTAGTAACTGATTTCCTGTAGATAAAGTGACCACGACTTCATCTTCCATTAGTCATGTGGGAAGAAACTTTGGTAATCTGACAGATAAGGGTTTCGGTTCTAATAAAATAATTCTACTGGGGTCAGGTAGACTATGAAAGCCAACCCTCTGATTGCTCAATATTTTCACCAGAAGATGCGAAATTGTATTGTCTCCCACAAAGATAGCGTTCCTTTCATATATATCTTTATTCTAGCTCTATGGCAACAGCTGTCCACAGAGCTTTAGGTGATGATTGCACTGACAGGGAACGAAAAAGGAAGATGGTATTTTCATTCTGGTTTTAGGAATTTAAGAATAGTATGAAGAGACAGTGATGTGGTAGGTATCATAACCAAGATTTTTTTTTTTCACTCGTAGTTTTCCTTTTCAAGGTTATTCTGCTCTCCACTTTCCATCCCTGCAGTGAATACGATCGTGGGACAAAGACAGAACAGCCAGGGAAATTCAGAAATCAGGGCTTACAATGCAGTCATATGTTTTATGATTGTGAAAGACTGAGGCTTTAGCTAATTATGATTTGGAAGGTCCTACTGCATCTAGCAAAAAAACCCCATTTTGTTGTGTTTCATTCACAAAATACCTATATAATACCTAAAAATTGAGATGGAAGATTTGGACTTGCTTTTTAATATTCTCAAGTCTGTCTTATTTCTCACTTTGGCAGTTCTAAGGCAGTCTTGACAATAAGAAACTTGAGAAACTAAGAAAAGGAAGTGTAGTAGAGGGTCCTTACTATCTTTGTTGGGATATTTAGGAGTGTAGTGGGAAATAAGCGAGAATCACTATTCATTAATGTATCAGTCTTGCAGAGTAGTGCTTTGAAAGTATTTTACTCTCTCAAATGGTTAGCATAAATCTTGAAGAACTGGTTACAAAACAAATTATCTTCACTCTTCTTTATTCCCATCAAGTAATTTATGAACCTATAAACCATCATTTTCAATTTGACTTGAAATGGAAATGTATTACAGTTTAAAAGTTTTAGTGTAGAAAACTGTTTTTTACAATGAAACCAGTTTAGTCAATAAGTTACACAGTGTGTGTTTAAAAACATCTCTGTGTTGGTTTTGAATTCAACTAGATTTTATTTAGTATTTATCTTCAAATTGTAGATGAAGAAAGTGATGCTGATACAGTTGCAGTAAGAAGAAAATTGGAAAACATTGGCTTCCAGGTAAAAATTTCTGGTGTCTAATGTAATGGAAGAATTTTGTGTTCAATAGAAATGATTGAACTATTTGCATAGCTTACACGTGACTGATGAGTTGATGCACTGCCAGCAGACTACTATAGGTAGTCTGCATCTTAATACACATTTTTAGTAAGTACAACAGATTGCTAAGATGTTCAATAAGTAATGTCATGAAGACCAATATGAAGTAGTATTAAGTTTTGGTATTATTAGTATACCAGAGAAAGACATAGAATGTATTGCATAGAACAGGTAACCCTGAGAAAGGCTATGATAGGTATGGAAAAAGAATAACTAGATGAATCACAAGGTGAAAATGCTTATAAAAATATGATAAGTCACCTGAATATGTCTAGCAGAAACAGGTAGCATGATTTGGAAAACAAAAAAAAGGTAAATCTGAAATAATGGCTACCATAACAAAAGCAGACTGGAATCTTCTGCTATTGTTTCCCAACCTAGACTATGGATACCAGGACTACCCAGAGTAGTTACATTGATGAAGAAAACTACAACACACAGTTTTTGTGTGCAGCCATTCTAATCCTGTGTTCTGCTTGCTTAAATACAGTTACCAAAAATTTAATTTACCTAGGCATTGTCATGTCTCTGACAACAGCTAATGCAAACTGCTTCAGAAAACGAGGGTTTTGCTAATGAAAAACTTTTGCCATTTATCAAAAAATGCTTTTAGATTTTACACAGACGTGCGTCAAAGAGTAGACCTTAATTTGTGTATGAATTCATGAGATGTTAATAATACATGTAAAGATTTGCTGCCATAATTGGCAGTGCTTTGTAACCTAACACTAGGATTTTTTTCTTTTTTTTTTGTCAATAAGTCTTCTGAGGCAGTGTGTGCTTTTTCCTGCATCAATAAACTAACTAGTTATCTCTTTTTATATGTCTTCACATAAGGTTCCTTCTTGGAGTTGATTAGAGGTTTTTTGACATAAATTGTATCCATTAAAAATAAGTTTATGCTGAATAATACTAGTTTGAAACAAATCTAAGTAATATGTTTGGGTTTGTCAGTGTCAATAACTTCTGTGTTTGAATTCGGGGTTTTTTTTTTTCTTCCCCCTCCCCTGCTCTAAGAATCTATATGTAGATGATGGCAAAACTCAAGAGAAAGTGAAAGTTCAAGTGGATGTGATCGTACAAGATTATGCTAGAGAAATTCCCAAGTGGATTACGGTAACGTATTTCTCCCATTCCATTAAAAGTTATTAGCTAGTAGAATAAAATAAGAACTCTCTAACTGTGCAACACAATGAATTCTAATACAACTTCTCTGCTGTTCCATCATTGTTCCTTTCCTGCTTGCTGTCTACGTAAATATCTCAGTATCTCAGGTGTCTTGACAGCAATGATTTGTAAGAAACAGGGCAGATGATATCCAAATAGTTCTTTTTTTTTTTTACTTTTGTACTTTGTTCTTTGAACTGTGATGTGTGAGTTGATCTTTATTTCAGTAAGTTTTCTGAAAAGCCTAAATTTGAGGTTCGTAGAGAAAAAAGGAGTTTTCACTTTATTGTGATTTTGGAGGTCAGGGGATTGGGGAAGAAAGGTTATGTTACGTGGTATGGCTTCTGTTTTCTGCTGGAGTTGCCAATGATGTATAGATTACCCAGATGTTATATATATGTCTCTATGTATATATTCTCATACTTGGGAAAGGGATTAAAATATGATACATAATGTAGAAATTGTGAGGATGATGAATAGCTTTCCAAGATTAAACTGGTAACTCCTAAAAATTCTTACTGAAATCTTAGACTAGACTTTTTCCTCCTTGTCTGAAACTTACTAAGCCTGTTAGGCCCATAACTTTGTACGGGACCTAGTATAGTAGGGAGAGAGTAGAAGTTACAAATAAGGTTTTGATGTTACCTTTGACATACAAAAAATTCAGGATATTAGATTTTGTCTTTTTGTTTGTTTTTTTCTTTTTCAGATAGCACCTCGAGGTCTTCAGTTAGCTTCGCCAGTGCAAGAACTGATTGGTACAACTAAATCTCTTGAGTTTTGGTCAAATATGTTGGTTACAAAATGTGTTTTTATTAAAATTTATTAGAAATAAATATTTAATTTATTGAAAACACAGAGGTACTATTTATCCAACAGAAAAGTTTGACAGGCTGGATTCTTGAAGAGAAGTTGCTTATGGCAAAATGGATTTGAAAAATAGAAAATAGTAACTTGTATAACTAAGTAACTTGTATACATAAAAACAGCTTTTCTTAAATAGCTCTGGGAAAAAAACATGCGTAGTTACAAAATTCAGCAGCATTAAGCTCAATTAAATGAAAGCATAATTTTTTAGTCCTACTTATTTTAAATTCAATGAATGTAATGAATGGCTTTGGATCTGCTGGTAACTGGTACTAAAAGTGGTACTTTGCTAGTAAACTCTTTCTTCAAAAGCTATCCAGACTTGATGCAAAACCAAGATAGAGTTTTGGTGTAAATATTTCAAGCCTGACAACTATGAAAATCATTATCTTCATTGTGCTTTACTGCAAGCAAAGCTGCACTGGTACTAGCCAAGTACAAAGCTTTCAAGTAACATGGAAGTAGAGTAACAAAACCCATAGCATAAGGGTGTTCCTTCTGGTCAGAAATCACAAAGAGCAAAGCACAATGAAAAAATTTTATGTCTGTGTATTAAGCTATTTTAAAATAGATTTTTTTTCCAAGACATTTCATGTCTGTCTTCTATAGTCTGTTAATTCAATATGATTAGGAAAAACGTCTTAATTTTTTCCTAATGGATTTATGTTAATCATCCATTTAGCCTGGCAAAAAACCTTAATGAAATATGCTGTTACGGTAAGATTATCTGTACCACATGCAATTGTTTCTGAGCTCATGTAGTACGTTACTGAAAGTGCCCTAATAGATTTGGGGTTTGGTTTTTTTTTTTTCTTCTTCTGGGTTTGTTTTGTGATTAAGTTGTTTTTTTGCACAGGCAACCAAGCCGCTGTTTGCAGAAAGAAAGAGTTGTCAAATGAATGTTCTTCATCCAGACCTCTAGAGTTACAGTTTTCTGCTGCTCCAGTTTCACAAAATACAGTAACCATACCCAAGCATCAACTTTCTCCAGAACTGAATAAAATTTGCTATGACAGTGTCTTGGAAGAATACCAGTCTGCAGATGAGGAGTGCTCCTGGAGCAATATAACTCTTGCAGACTTGTATCCCGTGATGGTAGAGATGCTTACAAAGTTCATGACAAAGCAGTCTCAGAGAAAAGCATTAAAATACATGTTTGGACACTTAAGGCACAAAAGATGGTGTTTTGGAAGACCAAAGCTCAATGTCACTGCACACAAAGTAAGAGGGTTCAGATCTCGTAAACTGAAGCAAGCGCTACCCAGCATATGCAGCGGTAGAAGTGAAGACATCCAGAATCAAACTTTTGGAAAAGAGAACAGAAAACTTTGTGATGAGAAATGTTCCATTAATAATTCATATGGTCTAGTACCTTATTCTTACATTGATAGAAATGAAATTACAATGAACTACTCTGACTCAAGTTTAGAACATCATTTGATATCTGGAAAAGTCCAAAAAGTTTCCAAACAGACTGTTTTTCCTAATGTTATGGCTAGAATCGGAGAGACATTTTTAGCTGAAGATGAGTTACAGACTACTGTCTCACTGAAGAATTCACAGTGCAATGAAAGAGAAAAATTGACTTACAAGTGTTCCTCAGAATACCATTTTATAACATCTGCTGCCAGTTCAGAGTCAACAGCGCTTCACCTGGTAAAAGAGGGTAAATCTCAAAAAATTTGCTTTGCTTCTGGTGATACCTCAGAGTTGTGTTCATCTACTTGCAGTTCCTATGGCAATAGTAACACTCTTACACCTGTCACAAACTGGTCTCTTGCAAGAGCATCAAATACTTTGCTCATAAATCCTGAAAAAACAACTTCTGAAAGACACATTTCTTCCGAGCATGAACACTCATTTTGCATATTGTCTATGAAGCAGAGTCCTTCAAAGACGCCCCAGAAATACGAAGATGCATTTGAAAAACTCTACTACAAACTGTGTTGCAAAGAAATGCAAAAGCCTTTGACATTGACAAGAATTTTTTCAGATTCACAGAAACTTGAAGAGAAAAGAAGATTACTGAAGAGTAATTCAAGCGATTCTCTGAGGTCCAATACACAGTATGATAGAGAGTTTGACAGGATCTATGAGCAATTGTCTGCTGAGGCTGTTCCAAAGTTTCCTGGGTTTCAGAGAGCTTCAAGTTTAAGGACATGTGAAGGAGTACAAATGTCTGAAACTGTAAATGCTCTTGTTAACTCACCTGTTCGAGCTTTATCTGCATTTCCCAAAGTTAAAAGACTAGGAAATTTTCAAAATGATCATGTTTGTTCACCAGTAAAGCGACTGAAAAATATACCAGAATGTTATTTTCCTTCAACAAAATGTCAACAGATTTCTCACAGAAAAGAAGTCAATCTTCAGACAGTTGGCGTGGATTTTTTGAGCACACACAGTGGCAGTAACCGCAGCTTTTTTGACAGTCACAACTGTCAGAGTCAGGTACTTGAGGACCTTGTAAAAAAATGGTTGTGCACTCTTTGCTGTTATTTGGAGAAGGGCTTAAAAATGGACTAGGGCTGGAAGCTGTAAGACTAGTGACAGCGTACTTGTGGTGCTGTTTGGTCAGTAGGGTTGTTAGGGGATTTGGGGGATTTTTATTTGCTAAAATATAAGTTGTATCAGTCTCCTGGGTCATGTGGGAAAGTTCAATATATTTAATAGCATTGAAAATAGTTATAAAATGCTCGAATAATTTTGTTTCATTTGAATAGACTGTGTCACTGGTTAAACTTATCTCAAACAGTGACTCTGTTAATTAAGATGTCCTTCTGAAATGATGACATTTTATTCATTTTATAGATGGACACGATGAGGCAAACAAATTAAGCTTTACTGGGTTCTAATGGAATCATTAGATTTTTTGATTTAATTATTAAATCAGGCTCTTATTTCCATGTTCCCAGTAATTGCTTCTAAGGCAAGCTGTGAAATATTATGTGTGTTTCCATAGATGTAATCTGTTGATGATTTGTTTTCAGGACTCTGGGTTTCATGCTTCTTCAGATAAAACTTTTCTTGGTATTCCTGGTACTTGCCTGCAAGGTTAGTTTGAGAGACTTTATGAATTACTACTTTAGCAATCACAAGCAGTTTTTCAAAGGGTAAATCTACGGATCTCAGTAGACCGCTGTCTATGTGACGGCTCTTCTTCCTCAGTAATAATTGGATATGTACAAGTGTTCCTTTAAGTAAGGAATCTATACAGAAAAGATTTTCCTGAATCTCAGCTTAACAGCTATTTAAGAAACTTTTCTTTAGGTTAATTAGGACTTTTCCTACTAAAGTGTTGGTTATTATCTGCTGGGTTTCTCTCTTCCTTTATTTTATTTTAAGTTTGTTTTTGCTTTTACTTTCTGTAGCTAAGTGTTCAGAAGGAAATGCACAGCTTGTTAATCCTACACTTCAATAACCAAATGCTTTTGTTTGGATTCTTCAGCTTTACAAAAACTTGCAACTGAATTGTTACATGGCTACTGTCACTTGCTTAGGTGAATTAGATTATTAATCTGGATAAAAAGACTTTTGCTGATTCAGGATGGTAGAATTTTAAGAAAAAATCCCAAACTACACTAGTTTAAGATTTTAGATGCTAATTTCTTAATATCCTTTTAAAAATCTGATTTTGGTTGAGGCATGTTTGTAACATAACCTGAACTCGGAGTAGAATCACCAATGTTTGTTTTCCGTATTTTGTTTTTATTAAGCTTGTCATCAAGACAACAGCTAACAAACATGTAAAGGAAAATACTGAATAAGATGACTTGAAATATTGTTAAGTGGTATAAAGTGAGAAAATTGCAGAAGAAATGCTCTGGTTTGCGTTATTCTTGCCTTGCTGTATTTTCATTACTGGTTGCGTAAAGAATGTTATTATTTGAGGTAGACTTACCCTGTCTTATTTTGCCTTCCTCAAATCTTAACTCATACTTCATGTATTACCTTTTTTCTGGTATCAACAGTTTCTTCTGCTTCTACCTTTTTCTAATGGTGATAAATTACAAGCATTTTGAAGAAACCTAGCTTATACTTAAATATATTCAGTGTATAAAATGTATTTGAAATCAAGTTTTGTCAGAATCTTTTGGACTAAAATATTTGCATAAGGAAAATTTATCACTGAAGTATGCCAATGAAGTATTACCAATGTCTTAATAGGCTAACACTTTAACAACATACTGTATTGTCTATGCTACTTAGCATTGTTCTTACCCTTTTTGTACTACTGTTTTTCATCACCAGAATCTGGGATTGCAGATGCCCACTTTGGCTGCCCTCAGGCAGTGAAGAATTACAGCTGTCCCGGCAATGCACAGAAGTATCAACAAAGTTAAGTGCCTTTTGAGAAAAAAAAAAATTAAAAATAAATTCTTGGTGCTCTGCATCTATATTAAAGCTATGGAAGTTCTTGCTTACATACGTACTTTTAGAATGAAAATCTGCATGGATGCTTGGGAGAGCCCAAACTAATCCAACCTGCAGACTTGAACACTGGGAGGCAGATGTCTGTGCACAAAACTATCCAGGCTCTAGCATGGATAGCCAGTGAACACAAGTTAGTAAAATGGCCTAACTGAATAGCTACTCTAGTTCTTCTTTTGTGCTCATTATAGAGGCATTTATTATTTTAGATCTAGCCATAGAATTGGTTTGATTCTGGCTGTGTGTTTAAGCGAACAAGTCCTCTCAGATCCTTAGGCTATGGAGAGTGCAGTATATTGCCATTTAAAATGACTTTCAGAAGTTAGCTTCTGTGCACTTGGCTCTGTGTAAGCAAGCAGTGGCCCTGTTTGGAATATATCTGAGATCTCCTCCTGCTGTTAGCCCTATTGGCAGCATATTTAGAGCTCTGGAAGGGGAACGCTCCTTCCAGCTCCCTGGGTACTGGCTTACTACATCTGCTTTTCTTAGAAAATATGTGACACTTAAATGATTCTCAATTTTCAGATCTCTTGGATTTTTAATTACAGACTAATTTAATAGGCAGCAGGATTAAAAAGCATTAAAAGTTCTCTAAACAGTTTCTCATCTTATTTTCCAAAATTTTTTTGCCAAAAAGTCTAATTTGGCACCACAAGATATGCTGCCTTCCCAAACTCAGTCAAGAAATATTTTCACTATGCTTGAGATGATCATACAGCTGATACCAAAATTTTCTAACAATGTTCAAATTACAACTCCAAAGGAAGCCTGAATATAATTTTTTAACTTCTTGTATGGAGAACTTAACCGGAAAAGAGGCTGCATGATTTAAAGAAAAAAGTTTCCATTTAAGAAAAGATGGAATTAAAACTTAGAGGCTTGTATTACAAATATGTAACAGTATTGATAAAGATTGCATTCAGATTATTTTTGATATAATGGGAGATTGGAGGCAAGCTGAAGAGTATACAGGGATGCTTCTGTGAAGTTGAGTGCGGTCGCTCAGTTGAGTAAATTCTGCTCAGTTCTTGGATTCCCTTTTCTTTTTCCTCTATTCTTTTTCCTGACTCCATACAAAATAGCCTTCCCTATGAGATTAGTAATTGTTCTGAAGGAAAAGGTTTTCCTTAATGCATATAAGTAAAGAAGCTTGAGAGAATAAGCCATCAGGATTTTGCCCAGTGCTTTCTTGCCAAGCCATCTGGAATAAAATCTACTTCTTTGTTCCTTAATTACAGAAATGTATGTTTGCTGATTTGTAGCCAAAATGGCCTGTCAGCTGGCAAGCTTCCTTAGGCCTGTGGCATGATAGTTGTAGTCTTCTGTGGTTCGCGGGAGTGAAGCTGCTCTTCAATGGCTTCAGAGCCCTCAGAAGTTTTATGCCTAAGCCACATGGCAAAATGGTGTGTGTTGTAATGAGTGATTGTGGAAAGAACAGGAATATTGTCTTCCTGTCTGGAACTTAATTGCCTTTATCTAGCAGATGATTATGAAAGAGATATTTCAGAAAAGGAAATGTCCATAGCCAATAAACTTTTCTTCAGCGCTGTGTGAATGGTGTCCTACAGGTATACTGCTATACTTAATTGTCAGATGTCAACCAAAATAGTTTAAAATAGACGTTAAAAAAATTATGCCATTTCTTAAGTGATATGCAAGGAAATAATTGTATTCTCACTTGTATCTTTCATTTTTAGCTATTATGAACACATTCAAAGATTACATCTCAAAGTTTAATAGATATTTATGTAACTTAGGTTAATGTAGTAGCATTATTGAAACATTAAAACTACATAGGATGGAAAGATTCCTCTCTAGCTGAAAGCACATAGGAATGCAGACAAGGAGTACTGCTGCTGTTCATAGTCAAGATGTTCATATATCATGCTTTGGCAGTTTGTTTCAATTTCATTCTGTTCATCAGAGTTTCAGCAAGCATAGTATTTTTATGTAATTTACATTATCTCTAAACAATTATTTTCTGTAGGGTTTCCAGAAAACTAAGCTACACTGATGGGAAAGACCAAAATCATAGCAATCCCTTGGACAACTTTGGGGTCAAAACTCACCAAGGACCACTCATGAACTGCTACAAAGAAAACATTGTTTTATGAAGTTTGGTTTGTTTTATTTTCCTAAGAATCAAGGAGGTATTATATGTATGTAATATACAATTAGTCCTGATTTATACTTTCCTATAATATAAATGTTCAGGAACTGGTTTGCCCCTTCGGACAGAGCACTTCTTACTCCTTTGGTTCCATCAAATATTGCAGGGAATCAGGGTTCCTTTCTATGGCGAAGTTTGAATTATGTATTTAGTAGCGTTTATAATAAGAGAATGGGAATGGTATTATCCTTTTACCTGCTAAAGAGCTTTGATTCTTAACATACTAGTAATAAGATAAGCAACAAGCTCTTTCTACTTAATTCCTGCCTGTTTATGCTTTATAAATGTATCAGTACTAAATAAATTAAACAGTTTTAACTGTATTGGACCATCCAAATGCAGTATTATACCTTATGACTTGTAATATTCCTGCTATGTAATTTTAATGTTAAATTTTCTAAGTAGCACACCAAAGTTGATTGTCCAATCACGTTTTATAGGTTTTAGTGGGTTTGATAGCTATATTCTGTGTATTGACAAAATGTTACCTGTCATAATATATATTCTAAATAAAAAAATCTATTCTGAACAAATACCTGCTTTCAACATTTTATTTCAGGTATGTGAATTCTTAGGAGGAGTTTATATACCTACAGCAAGTACATGGGAGTGATGTGGCAGGGTCCCACAGGTTTTCATTGCTGTGTTCTTTCTTGGCAAGGAGATTGTTTTAGTGGTAAGTGTCAGGTCAAGTACACTCTTTTATCATCATTGCCCTTTTCTCAGCTTTTCAAGCTCCAGAAAAGGAGAAAATCATTTTCCTTTGGCTTTACTTCATTTCTGGGCATGCCGGAGTTTTTTGTGTTATTTTAGATCTTAAAACCAAGGTCTTGTTAAGTGTTGTTCCTGAATGGAACAAGAAGTCAGCTTCAGTGAGTTTTACTTTGCAATAAGACAAGAGCTTCTGCAATACACACACACACATATATCTTATCCCTCATCACTTGTATTTATGTTTCCTTCAACAGCAACAAAAGATTGTCTTTTAGAAATGGTTTCATGGGTCGTTTTTTCTTCCTGTTCCAGACATGGGTGAACTGTAGCAAATATGCTTTATGAGCTACCTTCCCCTTGGATTTGTTGAGGTAGTATTGGTACTAGTTCACAGTATTTCTTGATACAACAGTATTGAGAGATTACATAACTCCATTAATGTTTTCTGTTTGAAAGTAACTTAAAGGGAAACTGGAACTGAGTTTTAGACATGTTCTGACCCTAGATAGGACTTCTACCCAGCAACCTGAGTGCAGTCTTACCCAGGTAGGAAGGTAAGTTTATTTAAACCGCATAACAATAGATCGTTGTCTCCATGAAAATTACTTTGAAATAATTTTAAGAGATAGTTCTTGAAAAACCTTGAGGTGTTGGAAGATAAGCTCATCAGAGAAAGTTACACAACTATTTTCAGAGTTTGACTCAACATCCACTTGAGTCAGCAGACTCTCAAAAGTATGATATAACCAGAAGTCTGTTGTGTTTTTCCTAAAAATACTGTTTAAGCCCGTGCGTCCACAGTGATTGTCAGATGCTATAATGGCTACTGGAGCATTCCTGTCCTAGGCTTACAAAGATTTCATGGTGCAACTTGATCTCTTCTGTTTTGAGCTCCATTCTTCTTCCCTTCCAGTTTTGTTTCTTCCACCGTATTTCCTCATGTTTACTCTTTCTTCAGTGTTCCATTGATTTGATACTTGAATGCTATGCTTACTGCTAATAAAAACAGCTTCACGCTGCTTCCCTCTGCTCAAAAATTTTTATAAAGAACACTGGAAAAACAGGCTAGGTTACCGAGATGGTATAAACATAGACCTAGCATCTCCTTCTCTTGTTTTGTTGTAAGTAGCTGAAACTTTCTTTATACATAAAGAGTTTAACTAATATATGATAGTTTATGTAGGTCTTTCTCTAATGGCTTGAAGACAGAGCGATATTGAACGTGCTCTTTCATGTAAGAATTCAGTAGTCATTTGAAAACTGTCTCCAAAAGTCATTAAAAAAACAGGTCATTCAGTTGCTTATTTAAGCAGACAGAGGATAAAAAGCTGGAGGAATAAAGCTAAATCTGGACTATAGCAGCATTAGAAGTGCCTTGGAAACAGTTGATGGGCTATTAACAATGATCCTGAAGTGGAGTCTGTGAGAGCAGCAGTGAAAAATTTAATGGCAGCAGTAAGTAGAAGTGGAAAGCAAGTATATATTGAAGGTGAATATTTACGAAAGTGCCCTGCTCTTTCAGCAAGTTATGTTGCAAGGGAAAGCAGCCACTGAAAATTGTTGTAGATAAATAGCTGGACTAAATAACGAAGACTAAGAATACAGAGGAAACTAGATGTACCAAAGCCAATGAAGTGGACTTATTTTTACATGTACACTCAATGAGAGAAGTGTGTACTTCATTTCCATTAAATTAATGATCAGGCTGAAATGACAGGTTGAATTTAGGTAACTCAGCAGTTCTTTGGAATTTTTAGGTGAAAGGCATAATCAAGAGCGCAAATGCTATGAGAAAATTTGGAAATAGCAGCTTTTATACAAAGTGTATTAAACTAAAATACAACATCCTTTGTTTCATGTGTATGTTGGAAAATAGCAACAAATAGACTCTTGGGCCTGTGCTGATTTGCTTGAGAGATTGTTTAAGAAAGCTTTCTCTTTTAATCATCTCAGAGGGCTGAGTTGGATCCAATTGGTGCCAGCTAAGTTGAAATATTTTATATAAATATTTTACATATTAATGCTATTTAAACAATTTTGAAATCTAAGTCTAAGCAAGAGTATGTTTATGTATTTTATTACTTATTTTGTTCCTACTATGGAGCAAAGTGTAATTCTTTCCAATCTAATCAAATTCAGTTAGTGCTTCATGCACCGATATCTTGGTGCATGTTTACCTTTGGATCTTTGGCTTTGGATTTGCCTTCCTCCTTTGCCCCCTTAGAATCTTAGTCAGGGTCATCATTTAATACGGTTCTCCATTAAATGTTTTTTTATCAGTTTTTCAACTATATTTATTTTTGCTTATCCAATGGTAGTTGGTCTAAAAACATGGTAACACAGTCACTTTAATTCCAAGTCTGCCTTGCTTCTGGGGTGTAACAGCCAAACGTATATTGACTTGATTTCTGCATGCAAAAGTGCGTGCTAGCACAAGATAAGCAGTGACATCGGGCAGCTTTGGCTGCAGGGGTTGGCCTCTTCCATTTCGTCTAGCATACAAGTTAAGGCATGTTAAAGAGGCTCATTAACTATGAGTTAAATTAAACATGAACCAGACTGTCACAGAACTGTCTTTCACACTGATTTTTTGTTTTCCATGAATTTGTCTCATCCCTGGACGTGTCCATCCACTTCTGCTTTTAGAAGAGGTGTTGGTTCTTTATGCTATGGGCTTTTTGTTTGTTTTGTTTCTTGTAACTGCTTTCAGGGCTATTTCCTTCAGGACCTGAAACACGTGCAGGGCCCTGTGTGTGCTTGAGAGTTTCAAGCTCCTTGATGCTGTGCTCTGTGTGGATTTTAAAGGCACTAATATCTTTTTTTTTTGAGAAGACAGAACTTCCTTGACACCTAGAGGCAGACTTACTACATCAATATGCCTTACTGTTTCCTGCTACTACACTGAATGACTCCCAGAGTGTAAAAATGAATGCTCACTCTATAAAAGCTTACCATCTCATGAGTTTAAAGTCTAAAGATGAATGTGCACACATTGGGGAAATAAAAAGCTCTCTCTACTTTTGTAACATAGTTGGTAACTAGCAATGTAAAACCCAATCGTAATTTAAACATCACATAGAATATTAGAAGGAAAAAATCCTCTCTGGGAGATTTATTGTTACAGATTGTTTGCTCATATCTTTGTAGACTGTTGAATATGGCTGGATACAACATTACATTAGTAGAGGAGTTGAGATTTGAGATGTGTTCTGGTATTGCTCGCAGAAGGAAACTAAATATATATAAGGATATTGTTAAATCTTGAGATGTACAATTACTACTTTAAACAAGCTGTTAAATTATTCTCCAATTAGCTTTAGTTAGATTCTGTTATTACCATAGACCTGTCACAGTGGGAAGTACACAATGTTGAACAGCAGATCAGTTTTTAATAGGGAAAACTACTAAGTCTTCAAGTGTGCAAGAATGAAACATGATTTCCTTTCAAAAGTATTGTTAAAACCTATACAGAAGAATAGTTACACTCTGTGAGAGCTCTGCAGACAACAGAGTGGGTCTTCTGGGAGTGTTTGCAAGTTCATAGTGGTTTTAAAAAACGCATTATTTTTTTACTGGAATCAATACCACGTGAATGCTGAGATACCAGCTTCTACAACTCCCTTTCAAAATGTCTTCAGCAGGGCACGTCTTTCAAAGTGGCAGTCTGATCTATACTTATTTCTTGCTCAGACTGTAAATGTGCTTGGAAGACACTTTGGAACACTCAACTTACCCATTTTATACCATTGTTTGGTATGTCAGTTTGCCAGGATATTATCTCTAATCATTCACTGCTCCTCCAGAATGAACAAGCAGATCTCATTTTATGATTACGTATTTGGTTCATGAAGCCACTTCAAATGTTCTCGCCTTTTGCAGTATGAATCAAACCTATTAATCTGATTGGATCATCATGAATGGCTTCTACGTTTGCCATGTTTTCAGCAGCCAGCTGCTCACTATTGAGGTAAATGCTAACTTTGGAAGCAATCGTGGTGGGATTACATGATCTTTCTTCTTCATCCTCCTCTAATGAAGGGTCGTTCTTTCTCCTTGGTTTTCTGCGTTTTCCCTTGACACTGTGATCGAGCGAGGCATAACACATCTGATTGGCAGGCTCCACCTAGAAAGAAATTGACTTTAACATTCAGTAATTATGCTTGCTTTAAAATTACGTCTAAGACTTTGAAGATGCCTGCACTGCAATCATAATAGTGTCTGAAGTTTACCCAAACTAGCTGCAAGTGAACTTTACTAATAGCACAAATGATTAAGCTGTGGCAGCACAGAAAACAGACCAACATAAGCCAATGATAAATGACTCATGTCCTTAGGATAGTGGCGGTAAGAAAAACTTCTTCAAGGTATTGAAAGATTCTCTATGGGAATGAGGGTAACTTATATAGTCAGTCCAAGTTCTTTGGGATGCCAGACACTATTTGATCTGGTTTACTTCCCACTTTTTTTTTTTAAACTAGAATTCAGTTATTAACAACAACATTTTTCACAGGCTTCATCTGTGCAGAAAACCAAAGATGAATTATTCTTGTCTGTATATATAATCTCATTTCCAGTGCAAAATTTATGCCTTGTGTGTCTTTCCCTTGCTTCTGTGTTTTTCAAGCCAAATTTCAAACACTTTTGACATTAGAATTTTCATAGATTATTCTGTTTTTGTGAATTTAATGAAAACAAATGTTTAGATTTTTTTTAAAAAAAGGATATTTCTAACCCTTGGAAGTATCCTGAGGGAGAGGCTGGGAATCGGTCCTTATGAAATACCTGGAAATCAACTCAGGAAACTGATGCTAGGAATGCTTCAATTACCAACAAATGTCAGTTGAAGCTTGCATGCTTTTAGGCATTTTGGTATCTCAACAAAATACAAATTGATAGAAAAACAGTCTTTCATTTGTTAAGGCATATAGATTGGGCGGGGGGGAGGGGAGGCAGGAGACAGCCGGTCAAACTCATGATTATCATGTGATGCAGCTTGTGTTTTCATTTGATGTCCAAAATTAATTTTATTTGTTATTTACATAAGCCATCGCAGTAGACACAGGCTTAATTCAGCCTCATCTATGTGCCTGTGACTGAGCTTTAGCATGCCATGTGGATGGAAATGAGCTGTCTATAATTCTGCTCTCTCATGAATGACCCACATTGAACAACAGGTCAAGTCTGTGGTCAAATTCCCCGATGAACTGAGACACTAACACATGGTAATTTTGTGATGAGTGCCGTGAAGATTTTTGTTATGTGTTGTCATGGGATAAACAAGAACTCTGAAAGACACTACATTACTCTAATTCAGAAATCCAGAATTAAAATTAAGGATACCTGTAGTTGGTTAACTGGCCTTTGAGGCTGGGACTTCATCTGCTCGTAACAACATTCCTCTATAATTTATCAAAGTAGAAAAATGTTTTTGTTATTAAGACACACTACTGAGTCTTAAAAGATCAGATCAACAGATCCTCTCTGTTACAGAACTAACTCCCCCCAGTTTACTTTGGTAGAAGTTTGTTTTGTTTTGAAATCACACGTAGATCTCTCCTTCTATTTATAGAGAGACAAATAGCTGAGACATTCAGACATACATACTGTGAAAATGAAAATCATTTTCTGTTCGTATGGATGAGAAGTTTCTCGTTATTCACGAAGTGGGCAACATTTTAGACTGCTAGGAGGACATCTTGCAATTAGAGGGTAACCACATACTGATGTATTTTTCAGCATAAGCAATCTTTTCTTTGGCTGAGAAAGAGGCTGTGAGTTGCAGCAGCTGGTGATTAATTTCTATTCCTGACTCTACTTTCAGTTTTCTGTAAATTTGGTGGAAGTTATTTTCTCATGCCGTATCTCATTTTAGTAAAACAGGTACTTCCTGATTTTCAGACTTTTGTAGTGTCAACGCATTGGAGTTTTGGTTTAGTTAAACTTATGCAAACCCTGTATGAAAAAAAATTGGGTTTTTTTTTTTTTAACCCCGCAGTTCAAGGGCTTTAGTTTAGTTTTGCTTAACTCCAAATACGACTAGCAAAAAAGTTGTGTTCATATTACTTAAATAAGGCTTTAACACCATAAGGGCCTTGGGAGACGTACCCTCAGCATATCCATCCCTAGCTGCAATTATATGGTGTTGCTGCCTTTAATGTGGTATCCCTCTGCCAACGATTATTAACTTCAGCCCAGTAAAGCAAAGAAAAGCTGTGACTGCCCACCATTCAGCCACTGAGCTTGTTTCAGCATATTTGTTAACATTGCTGATGATCTGTGGATAGCCACAGCAGAGAACTGGTATGTGTTTCTGCCAGCTTCTGCAGGAGCATTGACTTTGGGCAGTGAGTAATATGTGTCTTAGATTGCTTTAACATGCATGGATCAAGCTGTTATTTCAGCTGGTGCAGCTTTACATGTAGAAAAGCTCTTGGTTTTGACATATTTGGCTGTACAGGGCCATTTGGACTGTAAAAAAATCAAATTCACTATGAAATCTGGTCTTACAAATAGTGTAGTAAGACAGTTTGCAGTTCTATCCCAAGTAGGTATTTATACAGCAATTGAAAAGGGGTAGATTCTCAAGATTGCTATTTGAGAAACACAGAAAGTGTTGGTCAGTTGGCTTGTAACCATACATTTATTATAGCCTCTGAACAGACACATGTTCTTAAAGTGAAGCTTACCTAAAATATCTTGATTGAGATTGCCATAAACTGGGTCATCTTCTGTGTAATACTCGTCATAGCTAGAAGGGGAATGGAAAAATACTTTTAATTCACATAATATGCTTTGTTTAGGAACCCACTATTCTTTCTACTCTAAACATTTTACACACATACAGCAGTAGTAGGTTGTATGAGATCTAAAAAACAAGACCAAAAATATTGAGGGGTAGGGGGGACGGCTGCAGGGCACTACGCGGGGACAGAAATGGCAATGTCTGTATTCTGAAGAGAAATTTGTTATCTAGACAAAAAATTAACTGTCTTCTTTCCTGTAACTTATTTTAAGTATAAAGCTAATCTCAGGACTACTAAGCTAGTTTGGTGTAGTTTTAGAAATATTAATGATCACTGAAAGGATCCCAGTTCATGTCCACTGAGACCACTTTGCAATACAAACTAAAGCACTAAATGGGTCTCTTGGGGCGATGTTCTTAAAAAGTCCACTCTTGATTCAACTAAAGTACTTATGTCAACACAACTAGAGAAGACCAAAGCAAAGTTCAGCTTTGAATTTTTTATGTTATTCTGTGTTTCATTACCTGGTGGGTGTTGCTTGAAAATGTTTCTAAGCATGTTTGTAAAATAGGAGTTCTTAGTGGGAAGCGCTTTGTAACCTGGTTCCTGTTGCATCCTTATACTGTGCCTCGTAGAGAGAATGAAGCGATGCGATATAACACCACTTTGTCAGTGATATTTTTCAACGGAACAGACAGTAATAGACAGTCAGAGGCTTCCCAACTTCAGGTAAATTTGTAATTGCAGATTGGTTTCGGGGAACAGGTGAAGGCTTTTGTATATTTGTTTTGAGGGCCTTTTATATTTGGGTTGAGATGAGACCATTTCCATCTCTGTTTTCTAAAGTTTAGGGGTTTTTTATATGGAATAAGAGAAACAGACTTGTAACAGACATTGAGGTATCCAGCATCTGTAAACAGACTCAGTTTTATTGCCTTTGAACCTCACCTCTAAAAGAAGGCTATGAAATGTAAATACATGTAAATTATTGCTCCACAAGTATTAAATATCAGACTATAATTTATCATTGTTTTCTGAGAGTTCTTTTAAATCATTATAGATTTATTGAGTTTGAATGATAGTAAATAGTGTTTTAGCCTAATATCTTGCACTTCCTTCAGTGTATATAGATTTATCGTATTAGCATGCAATTCTTTCATTGTTGATAAAATGACTGGAGTACATCTCTCGCACATGATTTTTTGCTTTGTTTTCTTTGGAAAACTTTTATTCCACAACCATCCTGCTCTCAGACATTTCCAGGCATGCTACATGAGATACTGGATTTTCCTCTATGCCATCCCTCCAAAGCCATCTGTCATTATTTATTGCTTATTTCACCCTTGCCAGAAATCAACATTTTTATCCAACTTACTTTGGCCTGTTGTCTTCATAGTCTTCGTAAATTTTAGCTGGAAAAATTGTTAAAAAACATACATGAAACATGCTATTTTAGAACACTTCAGATAAGCGTCTCAACTGACATGCTTTTGATTTCACTGCAGAGAGTAAAATTGAAAGCCCTTGTCTCTCAGGCTCTAAGTTGTCCCCCTGATTTTCTCACTTTTGACTAAAACAAGAAATGTTTGTGTTATGACTCCGTGCTGTGGCTGCAAAGTCTATATTAGTTTACAAGACCCCAAAAATAGATTGTAACACACACGATTAATTCCTTATTTCCTCCTCCTTCTGCTTCTACCTCATCTTTTTCTCTGTCTATGGAGGTGCACCATGTGATATAACAAGGTGAAGGGTTTGTTTATTTTACTAGTTCTGCTGCTTGTATCTCTGAAAGAGAGATATCCTCTGATACCCACAGATGAAGAAACTGAAGCAGAGAGGCAATGGCTGCAAAGGTAAAGCTTGATTAATAACTCAGGAATGGCTGACTTTCTATCTTCTGCTCCGGGACTCCAGAATTTACCACAGTAAGCTTCAATTCCATGAGCAATGCAGCATCAGCCAATCTGACCCAAACCTTGCCTAAGGTTAGTGTTCTAAATGACTGTGATTTTTCATCATAGGTATACCTGCCTAGTAGCATTAGACGACAAAATAAACCAAAAAGGCACCTCCTCATCCCACAACACTCCAGCAGCTCTTTCAATATCCGGTAATAATCTAATTCTCTTATACTTTGTGAGTTCAGTTTATAAGCATAGGCCTTCCACTGATGCAGATTATGCATGTCTGTGTGTTTAACGTGGTGGAATCCCCCAGTGTTTGCCTGCCCATCCATAGGCATATAGCACAGGCGCAGTTTTCCCTGTGTAAAGGCAGCTTTTCCCTGAATGGCAGTGGTGAGGACTGTACAACTTAATAACTATAGAATTGTATGCATGAGAAAGGTTGCGCTGGCATAATCATTCATGTTAAAAAAAATCATAGTTAATTTTAACCAAAACCAGACCATGACTGTAGTCATCCTCTAACATGATTTAAATAAATCAGTTCCTTCTTTAGAGTGACACATTGGTTTAAGAGCTACAGTAGAATCCCATGATGAAAAGCAATTAGAACTTAATTAGAACTTATAAAGCTTAACTTAAGCATAAAATGTGTATGAAATCTGAAATCCAAATAAGCATTCAGGTATTTTGGGAAGAGAAAATTTTCTTAAATGTATTTTGTATCAGTGCACCTACTTAAAATAATTTTTAAATGGAAGTACAAATAATAACCAGTTACATGAAAAGTACACTTAAAAAAAGGAAAATACAGATGCTGAAAATACACTTCAAACATAAAAATTTAGCCAGAACTAAATTCTTCACCTTGTACATGTTCTGTTGGTTTGGCTTCAGAGAATGGATTTGGGTAGCTGTTTTTAGCAGCAGATTGGGCAGCTAGCAATCATTCTGTAATTGTACCTGACTCTTCTAAAATTTTTTTTAAGTTACATCCTCTCTACTAGAACCATTCTTGCCGATAGATAACTCTAGGATTCAAAAGGATCAATTTGTTGGCTTGAAATCTCCCAACAGTGCTAGCTTTCTCTACAAACACTTTAAACACCCAGACTCCATTCCCTACAGAGAGACGTTACTTACCTTGCTTCTTTTTCATATAGTGGCAAATGTTCAGTGTCAACGAAACAACCAGAGCCAAACTCAGAAAGGCCAAAACTCCCCAGACAGAAAAATGGCAGTCCATTTCTGTATCTGAAGGAAAATAATTTTAGAGTTTGTATTGTCTAACAGTTTTACTGTATTCTTTGTGGTTGATTGATTTTTGCTTTCTGTAATTGAAGCCGCTATTTCATTGTTTACGACAGCCATTGCTATACAAGCTAAATAATTAATATCAAATCCAGATGCTAAATAATAGGAAAGCAACATTACTAAACTCTTAGCAGAACTACCATTTCATAGAAATTCAGCCAAAAGTTGGGCTGTTGGTTTGCCTGTAAGATGCAGTAAAAATCAGAAAATACCAAGAAAAAAAGGTAATTTTAGTGGATAGCTTTGAAATTATTTTTGCAATTGTCTTGAACTTACTATTTGCAGTAAATTTTTAGCTAAATCCTAGGGTTCATGAATGTAGTTCTGAAGAGGAATTCAGTCAAAACAATTTCACTGGAAATGTCTGTGGATAATTGCTAAGACCATCAGGTTTTAACAATCCCTGCAACAAATTTCGAAGGTTGGTTGTGTGTTTTCTTACATCTCCTATTAAAACCACTTACTTGTACTCATATCCTCACTTTATTTCCTGGCAAAGCAGAGGATATAGTGGCAAAGGATGAGCAGTAGCTGGGAACTGGTGAACCCCACAGAAGTACTGCAGAGAAAAACTCAAACAGCTCCTGAAGAACTGTTTGGTAAAAGGTGGGTCAACTTAATTGAACAAAGCCTCCTTTTGCACTGAACTTGCCTCTCCTTGGAGTCCTCTTCGAAACACAGCAAGGACTGCCCCTGCACCAAATGTAATTTGTCATTTAATTAATTCTTTGATTAAGCTAACTCATACAAATTTTCCATCACAAACCACGCTGAAGAAAATAGCCTATTTGTGACAGTCTAATGGCCAAAATGATCAGGGTTACTGCAAGTGGCCTGTGAAACACTTCCTTGACAGAGGAAATGCTGAGCCAAACACATGAGTGAAAGGAGCTGGAAGCTAGATTTCTTACTTTCCACAGAGGCATGTTTGATGTTCTAGATTTGGAGTGTTTGAAATAAAACCTGGACCCAAAAACTGATGAACTCCACCAATACTGCACAAGAAAGTGTGGCTGGAGCAGAGCTGTCAAGGGGAGAGATTGGATGGTATTGTCAGAGTGAGATTCGAGCAGGTCCTTAATACACTTATTTGGTTTTGATGTAGCTGGATTCCTTCAGGAGGTTAACGTTTGATTTGCTTCTTAAAGGACAGCTGAGGTAAAGGAGTACAGGAACAGGCCCACGTTGCCAGCCAGGGGTGGTGGGGGCAATGCATTGGCTCCTGCTGAGAAGACAGAGCTTTGTGCCTTGGCTGACCGGCTCCAGCTCACCTTAGGAACTGTCCGTTATGGGGTTTGTTCCCTGCTCAGGCTGATGTTGCAAAAGGTCTTTTAGTTTTGTTTTATTCCAAACCACAGGTGTTTTTATGATGATGAAACAAGATAAGATAGTCCTTGCTAGTAAAAAAATCACAAATCACATGGGCTTCTACAATGCAGGTTTCCTGCCTGATCAGAACTCTCTTTCAAAAGAAACAAAACCGAGCAAATAAACTGTAACTTTCAGACAGACTCATAACTAGTTTTTGCACATGGTACTTCCAGTAACCATTTATCCTTCCTTTTACACTAAACATCCAATTTCCACTCCTTTCTTTTCTCCTACTTGACTTCTCCCAAACGTGTTTGAGGGTTCTCCATCACTGCAATACTACTTTTCATGTCAATGGGCACTTTTTTGCAATAAGATACAGACAATCATGAGGAGAAATAACACAGGCATGAAGGAGCTATGTATTATTCAAATTTTTCAAAGAAGAAATTGAAAGGGAGATCCTACCTTCAGAAGATGTTATCAGGCCACATCAAGAACCACTAGTCTTTGGAACCTGGTTAGTCTACAATTAGTCACTCAACATCTGCATCTTACGCAACCTGTCCAAAACTACAGGTCTCTGTCAGAGGCAAGAACATTTAATTCGCAATGTCGTGACTAATTAAGAAGCCATCCTTCCTTCTTCTCCTGTCCTTTTATCTTTTCTGAAGTGATTGTTTTCCATTTTTCTTATGTTCATTTCATATTTCTTTTCCTATAAAATCTTTTTTTTTTTCCCCAGGGAGCAAAACCAGTATTGTGGCCTAAGAGAAGGGAAGCACGTGTAACTGTGATAGAAACTACAACCCTGGCATTCGTTAGAATAAAAAGAGTGAGTATATACCTAAAATACAGTTCCAACCTAAGTATGTACCCTTTTCTTGATACTGAAAGCTGTCATTTATTTTTCTGATTCCAGAATCTTATTTTTCCCTGGTGTTTCCAGAGTAGAAGGACAACTTCTGATTTCAATTTGAGTATTTCCAGCCCTTAACTGAAGTGGAGGAAGGAATCAAATTTTTGATGACAAATATTAGTTTCATGTTTCAGTTTCTGATTTTGTGGAATCATTATCTGGAAAATAGTAAAGGTTAGGAAAAAGATTGTCTCCCTTTCCAGTTTCAAGTTTAACTTCTACAGTATTTGAGAAATCCCACTTCTCTAGGACTCTAAAAATATTCTAGCAAAACAAAAGGCATGAAACTTAGATTTCTAATAAAACATACCAATGTTTCAAACCTCACAATCTGTAGTTCTTTCTTAAAAATGATTTAGAAAACTGCATGGGAGTGAGGAGATTAAGAAAACAACATTTAAATTTATTCCTAGCTGAACAGTACTTAGTTTATTTTAAAATTTATTTTCCACAAATCTGACTTAAACTTCTGCTTGTATTTCAGTAGAATGTATATAAACATATGTATGACTTCAGTATATTATTTTTAAATTTTTTTTGTCTTTTCAATATGAGCTATTTGGTTGTCAGACAACGCTACTTATATTTCAGAAAAACAGCAGTTTTCATTTACGTCATAAAACCATAGTAAAGGCCTTGATCAGAGACATACGAGTGCCACTTTGAGGGCTCTATGCTTTTCTAATATCAGTTTCAAGTTAGCCTTACCGTCCAAGTACAAAATGCGAGAGATTTTGATCTTGTATTCAACTCTCAGCTCTTTCCCAGGTGTTCTTGTACTACCCTTATAGTTGTTGCCAATATGCTAGCTATCTACATTGATAACTGCATTCTTTAAATATTTACTACTTTGACAACAGCGGCAATAGAAGAAAAACTGAATACCCGTGCAAAGAACAATTTGTCTCCTTGGATAACTACACTGCTGTCCCTACATGTATAATAGTAGATGTAACCTGTGACAGCTAACTTGTTGTGTTGAAGACAAAAAAAAAAAGATAAGGTGACTATGGATGGAGAGTGAGAAAGAGACAGAAAGAGAACTCTATTAGACTAATTATAATCTGTTCTGAAATAGTGTCTTTTATTTTATTCTCTAATTTTAATTGTTATTCATGTACTGTCAAGGGTGGCAAAATCAGATTATTTTTTCATACATTTTACGTATTTATTCCAAAGAACTCATAGCACTGTGTTCAGGGGCAGCCATGTTCAATTACTGTCAAATCGAGTATTTTAAAAAGTTTTGTTATATCTTTAAAAAAAAAATTCCTAATGAAAAATTAGGTCCCTGGGAATAGTAGCCTATGATTCTAATAGATAAGCTCAAATTCTATCAGGGCTTTCTGCGATAGTCTAACTGTGATGGGAAAAACCTCAGAGTGATAGTAGTTTGTTCACAAGAAAGTGTATTGAAGCTGTTAGTAATGCGCTCCTCTGTGAAAGAAAAGAGTTCATCGTACAGCCAAAGGTTTCATGATAAGTGCAACAGTCTTCACTTTATTTTTAGAAGAAGTTGGGATGTGTGAGTGGGGGAAGTACTATATTTAATCATTACAAAGATGACAGTATTTTGAACACATAATACCAGAATCTCTCTAGTACTAATGATACATTCCTATCCTGCTGTTCTTTCATTTTTATTTGGAAACAGGGTCAAACTTGGAGTTGCATCCAACTAGGACACCTACCTTAGGTAATTTACTCCATCTGGATAAAGTTTTTACTTTTCTGACTTTAGAGACAAGGTTACTTGCCTCTTCTTACTATATTTTACACTAAAATATTTTAAACTAAGGTTACTATATTCACACAACAAAATACAGGCAAACCAAAAACTTTCTAAAGACTTTCCAGTTAATTATGCTTTTTCTCCTTTTAAAATCTATTGACAACTTTCTCTACCACAGAGACAAGACATGGGAATAAAGAGACTTTTGGTCACTTCTTGTTCTTAGCTTTTCTCTTTGCAGGGTTCACTAGACTGTAATTGGAGGAGAACGGGGAGGAAGACGCAAACGGATAAAAAAACAACCAAACAAACAAAAGCCCCCAAAACATTCTGATCTTTCCTGGCTTAATTTCTGCATTTCATGTTATGCAATGTTACTGCAATTCAAAGGAGCAGACATAATCCTGTACTTACCTTTGGGGACAAGGGACAGATTTAACAATTTGGGGCTAGAAGTAGGTGTTTATCCTCCTAACAGCATAAGAATAGGTAGGAGATGTACTGACTTTTGTTCCTTCTTGTTCTAATGCGTTTTGTTTAGAGAATCCATTTCAAAGGAAAACAGGAATATATCATACTTCTACCAGTTTGTTCCTACTGAAAAGGAACATGAGGTGGAAATACAGATACTGGCCTAGCAAGAATTGGACATGCCATCTGTGGTATCAACTCATCATTCATAGAAGCAAATTAATTACTTTGATCGCTACCAGATTTAAGATTATTATCTGGAGCACAAAATGATTTGTTTCCTGTTGGTTCTGCCTGCAAATTTGTCAAAGATGAGACAAAATTAGCTTTTTTCCTCCCTCTCCAATTAAATGGTGAGATAAATAATATTCTGTACTAATGACCCTCAGAAAAAGAAACCCATTAACAGACTGATGAATGTTAAATTAAAATTAAAGATGCTTCCACCTGTGTGAGTTTTTAAGACAGGATTAATTCTCTGGAAAAGATTCCTTAAACTGCAATTAATTAGTGCACAACTAATTGCTTTGTAAGATATCAACTTCATACTTCAGAAGGGAAGCAGCACATTGTAAAATTAGAAGCCCTCAGCACAGTAAATACTCTAAGCACAAAACTAACACCGATGCTTAGTCTTCATTAACAAACCTTAATTAATGCAGGTCTAAGATGTTGATGACTCATCATCATCTTGATTAATATTAATAATTTTACTTCAGAACCCTGAGCAACCTTCTTGGAAGACTGGTAATCTACCGTAGTGTGTTTTTACCGCTCCATTGTTAACAAGTTTATAATACTGAAATATAAAGCTTACCTTTTTTTGTTGTTTCTAGGAATACTTCCTGCCCCTTTATCCAACGAGAAATCAAGTTATGTTGGCAGACTTTGGATACTCTTTTATTTTTTGACCTGGAGGCATGAATCTATCTCTAGAGTTGCCGTCAATCTTAAACGTCTCCAGTCTTACTTTTCACCTGCTTTTTTGCAAACAGGAAATGTGGTTCAGACTTGTACAACCTCACTAGCAAACTGACAATCTCCTAAGGTGTTTGCCTCCAAGAGAGGAATAAAATATTTGTGTGTGCACTTGCATTTATTAGCCACTTGTCTTGCCACAGAAGAGCGTACACAGGACTATTAGTTCCATTTTATGTGATACAAACCTACTTTTATAATATTCATATGAGACCCAAACTCTAAATCTTCCTGTTTGTGATGTTATGTTGAATTCAACAAGAGTATTTAGATACCTCTTAAACTAAATTACAGAACTATTTTACCTAGGTGTCATATTTGACTCTTTATCTCTTAAGGTTTCTAAACCAAGTCTGAAAGTCCATCGCTGAGAGAGCCTGCAGTTCAGCTGAAACAGGATTCGGAGGCACGATGCAGAAATTTCACCGTTGCCAGCTTGGAAGGTCAGGTTAGGATAACACAATATACTTCCTCCATTCTTTAAAGTCTATTAATCTGGGTGCACAATTCAGAACAGTTGTGGAGAGGATAAATCAGCATGTGCCTTACTGTGTGTATTTATCTTTAAAATTTAATGAAACAAGCCTGTGTCTGGGTAGAGAGAAGCCATTTTATTCTCAGAATCAAAGTAGCTTATTCCAGAGGAAGCTTGTACTCTGAGCATTGTTGAAGAAGTTTTCTGTTAACTTCAGAATTTTGGGGTGTTTTTTTTTTCAGAGCAAACAGTTTTATTTCCAATTATGCATAATGTAGAAGCGGGAAGGGTTTCTTAAGAGAAAAAGTGAATCACATGACTACATTTGTCTTTTTGGAATACATACATTGAAATAGCCCTCAGTGTAGTCTAAGGAGCAATGTAAAACATTGGTCTTCAAGAGAGGCTTTTATGTGAGAAAACGTCCTTTGCAGTATATGTTTATTTGGGTTGTTATTACTTTTGAATATTATTTTTATATTAACTGCCTTAAATCAATGGTTAAGAAATAATTTACTGGATTAGCATCTTATTTGAACACGAAGGAGCAGGTTGGTCTTGATTAATATAATATACCCTTACATTTGAGTCCAAAGGTGATATAGACTCTTAACTACTCAGAGCTTTATCATAATGAAGTGAGTTGATGAGGAGAAATTACTACAAAAATACTGAAAATTGTGGGAATTCTTACCCTTTATACTGCTTTTGATGTCATAATTATCATGATGAAAAATGACACTATTTTAAAGTGGACATAGCTTTCGCATTTGCCAGCAACTGAATTTAGATACCCCTCTCATAAATATGGGTAGAATCAAAATTCCTCATTGTTAAGCCAAAAAGCATGGGTCTATCACATATCACTAAAAACTAGGCTATAGAACTAGAGCTCCTTTCAGTAAGTGATGCATTCTATGATCTGTGGTCTAAACTGTGGCTTTAAGCAGGGAAGAGATCCAGTTTTGTGGAGACTGCAATTATGTGTTCAAAAGTAGAGTGTTTGTCATGAGCCTAGGGAAGGAGAAGGTCTCAACCAGTTATAATGACTGGATTTAGCAGTTCCATGTTGTAGGATCAAGAGAACAGAAGAGTCCCAGGGCCATCTGATGAGAGCATGCATCTCAAGAGGAGACCTTTTGTTAAGAAAAAGAGGCATGCTGAACTGAGAGAGAAGCTGGAGAGCGTGGGAGATATGCATTGTAAAAATGGAGACAGTTGCTTAGTTCCTCAGCTAACAGCACAAGGAGTAAATCTGAGATCTGCAGAGGATTCAGAATGAAATGCTTATCAGCCTGAACAAGATGCTTACAAGGAATAAACTCCTTTGAAGGTAATTAGGGGCATAATGGAAAGGTGAACACTGAGAATGCAGCAGGGGATTTCTGGGTTCGTAGTCCTGGTGGTGTGTTAATAAATCTGCTCTCCAAGAGCAAATCGTTGTATCAGATTTGACTGGCTGCAGAAGCAAAGTCTATTGCGTTGGACATGAGCTTTGTATGCTATTTTGGGCAGCCTGCAACAGACTGAAAGCTCTGTTAGATAGCAAGAAATTATTTGCTGCAGGCTGTAAAATCCATTGCAAATATAAAACACTTCTTTCTTTTCCTTCTTGTCCTTTATATTGGTGCTATGTTAAAAAACTTGGTGAGCCAGTGGTCTGCTTAAAGTGCTGCTATTCAGGATAATAAAGACAAGGACAAATCATACCTATTTTTAGAAAGACAGGACATAAGGTAATGCTACTCCATCCACATCTGTTGTGTACAAAGACATTTCTTCTTCTTTTGAAAGTCCCCAAGCTATAAACTGCTGGATGCATATTCTGGGAAAGCATCTCTGACTGCTTAGTTACTTATGTGATCTTTGGTAAACATATGCTGCTGGTGTCTCCAAGATAAGAATCTATGTCAAGTGGACATCTGACTTGGCTGGGAATAGCTCTTGCTATTTAAGTACTTAGAGAAGGTAAATGGAGTACTATTAAATATTGATGTGCACAGATGTATATGAAGGAGTAAGTCTGTGCTCAAATGAAGTCAAACAAACAGTACCGTTTGGCAGAAGACTTGGATGATGGAGTGAAGCTGACTGAGAGATCACTTGACAAAGTAGAAAAAGAATTTAAAAGTAGTATTTTGTTTGTTGTTTTAGGGAAAGACAAGCAGAAGCATCCTAAAGTAGACAAGAAAGACGACTCTATGTTGGGAAGGAAAACCATACTTAGCAAGGGAGAGGGTGGATCTTGAATTTCTTTCTTTGGGCTTAGCTGAGTTTTCCTAAGCTTGTTATTAGTGTAGAGTTAAAACAAAAAAAAAGTACATGATGAATATAGGAGGGGTTTTTTCTCTTGAAAATACATGATGCTATCTAGTGAAAGGAGTATTTAGAAAACCTGGAAGTGCCTGTGTTAAGTAGTCATGTTCTAGGAGACGGTAACTCACACTTACCATGAAGTTCCTTCAACTTGTATGTTTATGCTTCAGTGACATACATGAAATCAGAAGGTTTACACAGGAAGGAGATATATATGGCAGCAGCCAGACATGTTTGATATCTATACCTATTTTCTGTGATGAGATAGCAGACTGTTGCCACGGAGCATGGAGCTAAGGCAGTGGCTGACCAACGAAAGATTATAATATTGCTGAGAACCCAAGAGAGGAGGTCAGCAAGTTTTCAAAAGCAAGACCATCACTCGAATTTTTATATTTAAAGTGCTTTTCTTGTTCTTGATGAACGCTGGCAGGGTGGAACGTTTTACTGTGGTTTCTTAAAAAAGGTAAGAATACCTTAGCAGTTCCCAGCAGTCTCCTCTAAGCCTGGAATTTGCTGTACATGACTGGGAGCCTCAAGAGAAAAGAATTTTCAGCTTTATTGACCTGAAAGTCATTTCAGAGTTTGTACCTTCCCTTTCCTCCACCCTAAGAAGTTGAAATCTTGAATCCTTCCTCTTTGTTTTCAAAGAAGAAAGTCTTTGCTACACCACTAAAAGAAGACTTCTGGGGAGTGCCTTAACTGTTTCTTAGAAAATTACTATGAAAACTAAATACTAGATTTTTCAAGTGTAGTTGGAGAAAATTCAGATTTAAGAGGTGGTTGGCACAAGGCTCCAATGCATTTCACTTGATAAATCTACATCTCTTATTTACTTGAGAAGTCATTTAGTTCAGTACATTTTTGCAATGTATGCATGTTGCCAGCAAGTTGTACTTTTCCAAAACTGCAGAATGCACGTTTATTCTAGGTTCCTGAAGGTGAAATAAATTGCGCAACTGACAACAGAATCAGGCCTCAAATGGCTGCTTTCTCTATCACTACTCAAATTACAACCTTTCTTTGAAAAATTACATCATTTTCAATGCTAAGTGGTATAGTGGAAACCCCCTTGCAAAGAACGAAAGAGAGACTGTTTGTAGCGAAAGTCTTTAAAAGTGTAGATATTCCTGCAAGAAGTAAATGGCATTTCTGTTTGAAGTAGGAATATATTTTTAATAATGAATCTTCTGGGATTTGCTGGGGAAAGTAACTGCAGCAGAAATAATTTGAAGGGAGCTTATGCTGAAATGGAGTCTGCCCTGGTTCTATTCTCGTGAACATATCAGAGAAGTAGAACTGTTCTTTTAAACTCAGCACGTGGCTCTTTGCTTAGATTGCAGGTGCAGTCCTGGTGCTCCTTGTGTAGTAAACATAAATGTGCAACAATGCTACAGAAGCAAGGTTGGCATAAAGAGTGAGGCCTTTCAAGCCAGCCTCAAATGCTGCAGAGAGTTCTTCTGGCTCTTACAGTGAATTTTGTACTTAATGATAAAATTAGAAAACCAATCAGTGTCATTTGTGCATTGTAGATAAAGTCCTGAATGTCACCATTTTACTTAAACCAGTGTTAAGCACAATGCTATCTCATTAACCGCCCCTGAAATTATGGCTCCTATTACAAGCAGTATCATGGGTTTCCTGTGGGGAAACCACAGGGGTTTTTTCCGAATGCTACAAAACCTTATTATCAAGGACTGTAAAGAGAAAACTTCTTATCTTGGTAATTCTGCACTGTCAAAATTTCCATTGAATGCTAACACTGCACACTTGTGCAGCTTTGGGTAGAGTTTTTTGTGTTGCGTGCTGTGAGATAGCTGAGCAGTCTCTGCATGACTAGCAGAGAGAAAGCAGAACAGATGCCATGCTGTCCAAAACCTCCAGAAGTGTGGCCTTTCCATTGACTTCAGTGGAGTTTATTTTCTGTTCAGGCAGATGCTGTATCCTGAGAGATGTAATCTCTAGTGATATAGCCACAATAAGAATTAATTTCCTACTAAAGTTGCTATAATCCATTTGTCAGGTTTTAGGAGTTTTGTAATTCCTCCTTGACACACTTATACAAAGAGCGTGGGCAAATATTTTCCCCTGTGCAGCCAAAGACCTGGTCCTGCAAGTATTCCTCGTGTGAGACACCCTAGTAAAGCCAGCAGGCCCTACTCTGTGCTTGGTAGCAAGCTTGCAACTTTGACTAAAACACAAGAACAATTTGTGAGCAAGATAGTGTCCCTAAAATACTGAGCCTGTGGTTTTAAAAGTTGCTTGGGACTACCAGAGGCATGTCCACGTGGCCCAGTTGAAGCTAGCATAGAAAACCCAAACTCGTGTGTATATGGCCTGGAGCCTTGAGGAGAATCTCCCCAAACAGTCTAATTCCCTTCTTACAGCGCTAAGGCTGAGCTAATAATCCTGACTCCTCAACTGTTCTCATTCCTTAAGTGATTAAGCTGATTCCAGTTCTGCAGTGTGTCCTTTAACCGGCTTAGCCTTCATAGTGGACTTTCTCATTCATTCCTTCTGGCTTAGGTGTTTGGCTAAGAGAATGTCTGAAGCGTGTCCTCTCTGTTGCACTGAGTTAGATTTGCTCTGCTTGGAGTGAAGTATTCCCAGATACAATTTTGCATGAAAATAACCCTTGGTTTGACCAAAACACCACCTGCGCTCTAGTGAATGCTTGGCATCGCAGCTAATGAATTGTCGTAACTCAGGCTACTGTCTCTGCATTTGAACTGTAAGCCTCTTCCACCGCTTCTCGAAGCCTGTGTTATCACAGCGTGTTTTGTGTTGAGTCTTACCTGGCCTTTGGCCTATCCATCTTCTGGACGCAACAGAAGTTCTGAGCACTTTAAAAGTTGCTGTAGACTTAAGCTAGGCTGTCTTGGGGGTTCTTGTTACAAGTCAGACTCTGCTGTATATGTGTCTTCTCCCACCCCCCTTTGCCATGACAATGCAGGTTAAAAACATTTGAACAACGTAGTTTTCTCCTCTAAAATCCTTCCTGCATTTTATCCCAGAGGGACACTGTTCCCCTAATGTGACACAGTTGCCAGAGGGCAGCAGGAACAGTCCAGTACTGGGAGTCAAGGGATGTGTTCATGCACACATCTGCAAAGTCACAGTGACTTTGCAGTGACAAGGAAATAAAAAAATGCATGAGCCTGCCTCAACTTAATCTCTGTTATTGCATATATTTACCAATAAGCCAAGGTATCTCTGCAGTGCAGCTGAATGATCACTTAGATCTAATTAGTGTGCATGTAGGTTAAGTTGAAGATTTGAAATAATGACTGTGAAGCTAGCTCTTGAAAAGTGGTCAGTGATGCATTGGAGTAGTGAATTTGAACTGAATCACTCAACTACTGAACCTTTCAGCTTAACAGTGTTGTGGTTGCATCTCTATTTAAAGAAATATCTGGTAAGCAGATAAAAGTTCTTGTCTCGCCACATTCATGGGTGCTACAACATCGTTTTCTTACTACTTCCTGTTCAGCAGTGCACTTGGGGACAGCAAACTGTGTGCTAGTTTCCTTGTAGTATAAACTGTCAGTGACTTGTTAGCATTTGCAGAAAATAAGAGCACAGGTGCATGGAAAATGGCTGTCTTGTCCCACGAAATGTTGTAAGGCTATAAAGTGATTGTTCTACACTGACATGCGCATTTTGGCATTTCTCAGAGGCCAAAATAAATATTACATATATTTAAGGTTTTTTCTTTGGACGTGACAGTCCTTGGTTAAAGTTTCTGCATGGAGAAGGCAAGACATGGACTGAACTTCTGTCTCCATGTGATAGCTGAAAAATGCAGTGATGGACGCTGTTAGGACTCCTGGACAGCCTTACTCTGTCATGCACAAATGCTGCATCCTCAGCGGAAGGAAGTTTTCCCAACAGAAGTGTCACGGCACATTTCACTATGCTTCCCGCCTAAGAAGCTAATCACAGAATCACAGAAGGTAGAGGTTGGAAGGGACCTCTAGAGATTATCCAGTCCAACCGCCCTGCTAAAGCAGGTGCCCCCAGGGCAGGTTGCACAGGAACACGTCCAGGCGGGTTTTGAATATCTCCAGAG
>VZSC01018469.1:40193-53667 GCA_013398225.1 Steatornis caripensis
GTTCCATCACCTTTCCAGGGATGGAGGTGAGACTGACTGGCCTGTAGTTTCCCAGGTCCTCCTTCTTGCCCTTTTTGAAGATTGGAGTGACATTGGATTTCGTCCAATCCTCAGGCACCTCTCCTCTTTCCATGACTTTTCAAAGATGATGGAGAGTGGCCTGGCAATAACATCTGCCAGCTCCCTCAGCACTCGTGGGTGCATCCCATCAGGACCCATGGGTTTGAATGGTCTCTTGGAAGTATGGCATTGCTGAAAAACTGATCAGCTCTAAGCAAGTTCTCTGGTTGCTACTTCAAATAGTTTATAAAACTAGCAGAATAATCCCATTAGTTCAGTTTTTGTTTTGTTTCTAATCTAGGGTACTGTGGTCTTTCTATTCATGTCTCGTGCTTAATAATTCTTATTTTGAGTCTATTTGACTACTTAAGAAAGGTGCTTTTCTCTTTTATGAAAATATGCTGCTTAGGTGTGTTTTTTGTCTTCTTTTTGGTGTGCATGCAGCTCCCACTTCCATAGTTGATGCTTAGGAAAGAGTTACTCTATGTGCTATTATTGGAGCCAATAAATTCTTGCTAAGCTGCTTAGTCAGTACTTTTATTTGTAGCACTGTCCAGGGACACAGAAATATTCACGAGTGGCTTTTCTCCTTTTATAATCTAAAGAACAAAATTACATAGTATTTAAAGGCAATTGTGTGATTCGATTGCTTTTTAGAAATTTCTGTTCAGATGCTGATTTAACAGATTAATAGAAAACGCACATCCTTCTATATCACCATTGATGTACATGTATGTGTAAGTTCAGCTCTCTGTCGGATACACCCAGGTGGAGCAAAGACATTGTGGCTGGGATGGGAGTGAATGCCACCAAAGCGGCCAGCAGTGCTATCCCTCTGTGTGAGCACTACAGAAATAGACGATATTTCTGGTTTTAAAACTACTTGTGGTTTTAGCAGAAAGTGTGCTAAAACTGCATAGCTCATAGCATACTCTTTAAGGCTGTGCTTTGCAGCTGCTGAAAAGAACGGCTGTTCTAAATGGAGATCGGGAACTTGATGTCATTCCCATCAAGCAGAGGAGGCAGGTAGAGCAAGCCGTTTTCCAACCTTACATCCACCTCCCTAACAGACAGGTAGCATACGATAATAAGTAGTATAGGGAGGTAGAGGGGTATAGGGACATGGATTGTATGCTGTAGCCACACCTCCGTGGGGGGCAAGGTGAGAAGTACCAGCACACCTGAAGCTTAAAAATGAAGTGAGGCAAACAAGGGAAAGGTGTTAGTGTTACTATTTGATCTTTGTGCATTGAACCTTGTTTTCTTCTCAGCACATGACTAAGTGCGTGCTTAGATCTGTTCATCTTTGCTGTGAGCCAAGCACCCTGGATAAAGCACTGGTTTTGTACCTCACTCTACTTGAAGTGAAATTTTATTTTAGGAGTTAGAGCACCATGCTAAAATGGAGAAAAGAGTGTAAATTATTTTCTGGCATGTTTGGAAACAATTTTCCGTTTTAGCTGAACAGCCACAACCTGGGTATTGCAGCTACTTGGGGAGAAAAAAACCACGAGGTAAAGGCTGACCATTCTGGCTTGAAGCTTTCTCCTGCTGATACCATTTTCAGTTACACTACTGAATGCTTTTATTCTGTGTTTGAAACATACACATCATGACTTTACATCGTGGGACAGTTCACAGAGCGACATTTAAAGACACAGAGATGGCAGGTTCTGACTTGCCTGGCACCAGTTCCCCTGAAGTTGTGCTACGAGTCAGTAGCAGTAACAAAAGTGCAGAGTGCAAAGAAAAGCTGGGATTTTCTCCATCTGTAAATAAGACTACTTCTCTTTTAAACGTTATTAACATTATTAACGTCCCGTATACATAAAAAATTTGCACTGATAACACTGTTGAACAATTGTGCAGCATTTAATTGACGCGCAAAACCCAGAGTTTCCTTCTCCAAAGCTAGAGGCTGAGGAGGTTCTTGGAAAGAAACTGTTGATAGCTTTTTTTCAATTGAGAGAAAAGGCCTCTGGCTGAGGCCATTTGTAGCTCACAAAGGTTTCTATTTCACTAGTTAAACATGTATAATTGTGCGTGATTCATATGCTAATGTTGCCACTTGATGCTAACATTTTTCCCCTGCTATCATATAATGGCATTCGGTATGTTAATGCACCCATCGGCTCAGCTTAGGCAAAGCTGAAATCCAGAGAGAAGCTATATAGAAATGAATCTGTATTGAAGTGTTTTTTAAGGCTTGATATAAAAGACTTCTTACAGGACTGTCTATCCTTGAAACATATCAAAACACTTTATAAAGTGAAATCAATAAAGGCCATACATCATACACAGCATGATTTGCAGTCAGTTCTGATATAGAATACACCTCTTACCCAGCAGCAGCTTGGTGAGATTGTTTAAAGACACGATGGAAGGATGCCATCGGATGAGGAATGCAGGTTGGCATCTTCTGAGTAGAGGCAGTAACACCGTTTCCTCAGTACACTGGACTAACTTTTTCTCTTTGTGCAAACAGATCTATGGTGCCTGTCCAGAGTCTTGGCTCTGAATTTCCCCTGAGCATTACTATATTTGCAAGTTCAGACCTCCAATGGCTTGCTGAAAACACTAATTCACGTCCGATTTAAGCATGTGAGGAATCTGGAGATTTAATGCGTTTAAAGCTAAATGTGTCTGGTTTTTCAGGAAGGGCACTATACCAGGACTTCTAAAATTCCTGGAGCAAGGGAGTTTCTACCCTGCCTAGCAGGCTTGTCTTTTATAACATTCCTTAAGTATTCACTCAGTAATATTTCCCTGTGGGTTTGGAGAGCCTGAAAAAGTAACTATGAAATACTACCTGTACTTCTGACTTCGATGCCAATGTTTTCGAGGATGTCGTATTGATGATTTAGATGGTTACATTTTCAGTTTGGAGAAGCAAAGGAGGGGAGCAGAGCACTCTTACAAGGAATTTCACTAACATGTGGCAAGAAGTACTTACAGTACTGTCATTGTATGTCTCTGCTTTCCCGATGTGACATCTGCTGCTTTGACCATCCTGGTCCTGAAGTGAGTGAAGGACTCCAGCCCTGGGCTGCATGCGCAGTTAATAGTTTGCTATGGGCAGGCTACATTTTGAGCACTGTCTTTCCTGACAAGACCTGCCTCCCTCGCTGCAGTGCAGAGCTGGAGCATCTCTCCAGCACTGATTCAGAAGGTAAAGCTCTAATGACAGTGAAGCATGTGATGGGAGACGATTGGACAAGGTTGTCTTACCCCAAATGAGAGTCTTGACAGCACTAACAGGAGAAAGAACAGAGGCTTGTCCGCATGCATGAGCCTTTAGCAGCATGTCACTGATGTCTCCTATTAGGAGACAGAGGGGAGGGCATGCAAATCTTTAAAACTTAGAAAATGTTGGCCAAGTAGTGAGATGTCACATACGCAATTAATACTTCTTAGAGTGAACTAATTTCTTCTGTGGTCAGAGAGATCCTATATTACAGTACTGCAGGGTCATTTTGTACAGATCAGCCATATCCCTTACTCCCCACACCAGCACGCCGAGGCCGCCAGTTAATTGGCCGCTGCCTTGCTGTAGCTCAGAGATGAAGATGTTTGTTATCCCGGAGTGGGATCAATAACTGTGCTGCTTTACTTCCAATGCCTGTGATTTCTGGCAAGCATAAGGACTTTTCTGCTATCTTAACCCAAACTACGGTTTAATTAGAGGATTATAAAACGGTCGATACAGCCATCTGTCCTGTGCAAAGACTTTCTTATGATGATAAGCTGAGCAGCCAAAACTTCAGATCCTTCCAGCAGACACCTGTGTTAATTTGGAGAGCTCTTCAAGCTCTTTCCTTTCAGGCCAGCTCTGTTGTGTTCTGTCCTCATCTTTCTGCTTTTAAGCACAGGACGGGTCCCATGCCCTCAGCAGGAGCTGGAGTCTTTTCCCAGTGCCAGTGAATGGTCTCACCCTCCTTTGTTTCTATTTCCTCCTCCCATCTCTGTTCAAAGTGTGGGTTATCTTGAGAGACAAGAGCATGGAGTGAAAACAAAGCAATATATGGGTACAGTAAACGTCAGGTCAGGATACATAATTCAGTTTACCACAGCAGGGCGGCATTTCTGAGACAGGTGTTTAAGGTACAGAAAGGGATTTTCTGGGCTATCAGATACATGACTTCTGTTGGGAGAGAAGTACTGAGGTTTGTGTTGCTTCATTAGAATGACAAACAAAAAAACAGAGTGTGCCAAGTGCCAAAGCTATATTTATCTTCATGCCATATTCAGCGCTTTCTCAAGGTGAATATTCTAGCTCAGAAAGAAATTGTGAAAATGGAGACCAAGGCAGCAAGCTCCTAAGTCTCTGTGCATGTGTTTCAGCGGCACATTTTGAAGTTGAATGCCTTTGCTTTCAGGAAATTCCTCAGGTTATGGATGCTCGAGTTTAATGATGAACCTGTTAGATCAAAGATTGAATGGGAGCATGCATCTTGCTGGAAAGGGCAACTGCATAATACTTCAGGGGAAAGAGAGGCAAGATTTAAGATGAGGAAGAGGTAAGGAATAAAGAATGAGATGTGGGAGAAAGACACAGAGCAGAACTCCAATCATTTCAGTTAAGGACAGGTAACAAAGGTTCTCATGATGCGGGCCATGCTTCTTTAAAGTAGCCAGAGGCATTGAGCCTTGGATTGTGGTGCTTACACGTCCTTGAATTTTTCGGGTACCCTGCTGCAAGAGCAAAACGGAGTCCTGACATAAGGACTATGCTGGGGGCAGGGAGGGGCGGGCAGGAGGTTGGAAGCAGGTAATGGACATACAAAACATGTCCATTTATGTGGAAAAATCTGTGGAGGTGTTGAATCTTGCTACTTGAGAGAGAGACTCATGTTCCAGCTACTTGCTTCTCCCCCTCACCTGATCTGGGGAAATACTCCACCTCCTGCTGAGGGCACAGAGCAGGCTCTGTACACAAGGACAAAAGACTAACAACCAGCAAAAAAACAGAGAAGCTTTTCTAGATTTAAAAAGAAAGCAGCTGTGGAGGAGCTAATTCTTGAAGAAGTCTTAGTTCTCTCCATGTGGTTCCTTGTGGGTTATTCACTGCCAGACATGAAAAGACTCATTCTCAGGCCTCTCTGAAGAATAACACTTCAGCCAGGTTTGCTATGGAATTAAGATGGTAGTAAATGTAACAGATAACTCCTTGGGCTTTTGGGGCAATTTTGGGGTTTGGTTTGGGGTTTTTTCCCCCTCTGGTGGGAAAGCTGATTGACAAGCACTGCAGTATATTGGTACCTCAACGGTGTCAGTGCCACTGCTTGTGGTTTGTGATCTTACCGTTATTGTCATGGGGTGGATGCATTTTGTGGTATAGGTTAATTGTTTTTTAATAAATCCAGGTCACTTCATACAACACCTTGTCTTTAGAGCAATTTCTAGTGCTAAACTCAGTAGGAAGCCATGAAAAAAATGAATGCCAGTTGTGGAAGGCTGTAGACTTAAAAGGCATCTAGGAAAGGACAAAGAATCCTGCACGGTACTGTATCATTTATAGCACTTTTACGTAAATGTGCCAACTTGCTTGATTTATATGTGTGTATATTTGGACTTATTTTCCTCCTATTATCCCTGAAATTGATTCTGTTTCGTCATGCCTCTGAGGCTATTTAGAGACTGTATAATATTCCATCACCTGCCTGAGCTACAGTGAGTACACTGGAACAAATTCCCAGATGCTCCATTTCCAGAGGACAAGGGCATCTGTGCCTGCCTGCGGGCACGAGGACAGCTGGTTAAGCTACTGGCTGGACCATGGATCCTCTGTTCTGGAGATCAGAAAAGGGGCTGGTATTCATGTGGGTTTCACAGGATGTGTGCTCCCTTATTCTGCACTTGGAAATTTTATCTGAATGTGACAGTTTGGGGTCTTTGGGGTTCTGATAGCTTAATAGGCGTAAGTGGTGTTACAGAAGCATGCAGGGTGGTTTTGATGTGTCTCCAACATGCCAAATTTATATGCCGGCCCTAAACACGGTGCACCCACAAGCTTTGTCAGACGTGGTGTCATTCTGCTGCTCAGCACATTCCTACCAGGACAACCATGGACAGAAGCATGGAGAGATGCCTTCAGCGGTATTTACAAAGGAAGGATCACATTAGTATTTACGAAGTGGTAGCCTTCCAGAGAGACATAGAAATCTTACATGTTCCCTGACTCCTTTGGTTATTCACCACGACAGATTAATCTAAAGTTCCTGGTTGAACCCATTGAGTGTTAATATGATTACTGTCCAGCTACTTTAGAGGGACAGAGGTCTGGTAATTTAAGGAAATGAAGAGGGGCGTGTGGAAAATGATTTCACCCTCGAGCATGCAAGCGTATTTCTCAGAAGTAACCTGTAATAGAATATAAAGAGCACCATCTACTGACGCAGAAGAAAATGAACCATTTGTATACAAAGCCTTTTCTTCCGTTTCCTTGTCCTTAGTCAAGGTGTTGGTGGCTTTCTGAATGCAGGCTTTAATCTGATTTTGGTTGTCAGTAGCAAGATGTTTTAACTGTCGTCTCCCCTTGCTAGTGGTGCTGATAGGGAAGATGGTGTGTTTTATCCATACATGGTCTGTTCTGTCCCTCAGCAATCCCAGCAAGGAGGTCTAGTTAGCACCCTCGATGTGCATAGATAGCCCTGCCAAATATATCAGCTGTTTGTCTAATCCTTATTGTCACGGCAGTTTCTTTCAGTATCAGCTTAGAAAAGCATGTTGAGCTTCCGCAGACTGTCATGGTCTCTTTCCAGTGCCAGCTCGCCTCAGTCTCCTGGCTGAAAGCTGAGTGATTTGTGCCAACCTGACCTGACAGCTGTACATGCTCTGTGCTGGAAACACTCCACAAACTTCAGGGACTTTGTACTGACATAGTTTGTTGTGCATGGGAGTGGGTCATGAGGGTCGTCCTGCTGTCAGCTCCTAGGCAAACCACACTGTGTTCACCTTGGAAATTCGGCATAATCTTAAAATGAGGAAAGTGTTTCTAGATTACTCATCGCCTCCCTGGAATTTGGTCAGCCTACCTGTCCCCCTTTGCTATGGAGGAGTATCTGTAATTTCAATTTTGTGTGCTCATTGCTGACTGGTTCTCCGTCATCGGGGCCTCTTGTTCAGGGCCAGAATGGGCAGTTGAATGCCCATTGCATGCCCTTGCAAAATAAAGTTGAATCGTTCAGCATCCCTAATTCCTGAATTTAAAGCATTTGCCCGAGTACTCTTTTGGGGGGAGGAGGGTGAGTACATCACCCTTGATGTAAAAAGTTCGTATTTAAAGATGTTAGAAGCTTCCTTAATCTTTCTGGTTGAAAAGTGTGCCTTAAGAGCTCTGACAGGAACGATGAGACCTTCACAGATAGCTAGGTCAAGTATGTCGTAATCTCTCTATCCTGTTACTGCCTGATGATACATGAAGAAGGACCATGGTCTTGCTTCCTGTTTTACAGAAGCACAAGGCTGCCTCTTTTGTTGTACACCAGCACCACTTAGTGCTGAGATGTTCCAGAGGTCACTAATGGAAAAATAAGTTAATATATACATATACATACGTGTGTGTGTGTGTGTATACATATATAACATGTAAGTGAAGCCCAAGTTCACGAGACTTTGTGTTATAGGTAAGTTTGTGGGAGCACCAAACTATTTTCTGTTATATCTTTGCTCTCTCTTCCCTCCCTGCCCGTACTTTATACAGCTTGCAGCATCTTTTCCTGCTGTTAGCAGTACATCTGTCAAGTACACAGTTTATGCACCGGAATGTAGGATACGATTCTTTTCTTGGCCCACCTCTTACCAGTCAATTCCAAAACTATAGATGCAGCAACCACTGAAAGGAGGAAAAGGGACATGTGAAGCTATTCTGAACCATTCAACTATTCTAAGCATGTTCTTCCCGATGTCAGGGGAATGTAAGATTTTAATGAAACTACTGCTGCCTTACGTTGCTCTAACTCAGAAACAAACATGAGCAAAAGGAAATGCGTGAGACTTTTATGCATCGTAAGCTTATATCAGCTGACATTTCTGTCACCTTACATATTTAAATATGACACTTTGAATATAAGCACAAGGTGTTTCATAGCTGATTATTTCCTTCATTGTTGCAGATAGCATTTGATGCTCCCATCTTAACCAAATGCAATCAGTAATGCTTATTTACAAACAGTGGTCCCCAAAGCGAGACTGGAAGAGTGCACACAGGCCACTCAAACGGAGATTTCCTACCTATTACTAGGAAATGGAAGGTGTTGATTGTGGCACATGAGGTTCTATATGTTTGGACAATGTCCCAATGTTTTGATTTCAGTTTTCTGAGTGCAAATAATCTTCACTATCCTCTCCAAAACCTCATTGGCCCTTGTGTAGTAGAAAACAGCACCGTACACAGGTGGCAGCTGCAGAAAAACAGCAAGATCTTTGGGCATAGGGGAAATGGAGAGTCCTCTCATTTAACATGCAGAGCAGTCATGGATCTGAGGGACTAGGACCTAAATACCTTCAGCTGGTTTGAAAATCTATCAAGCTGATGAAAGCACTGCCTCTTTTTATTTCAGTGTGAAGGAAAGGATGTTCAAAAATATGTAATATCTCATTATGGAACAGCCTTTCTGCTTATATAATTCTCTCTTTAGACCCATCATCCGTACCCTTTGTTTTTCATCCAAGAGTAGGAAAGTGCGGAGACACAACTGTGTAAATTTTCTGAGTTTGTCAGAGTTATCTGACAAATACCTGCCAGACAAAGGCATAATTTGTTTGCTTTATGCTTTATTTAGGCTATTTTCTTATTTCATTGTAAGACTTCACTGCAACTTCCTGTTCACTTAGCAAGTGAATTGAAAAAAGACTTTGTTGCTTCTTTTTTCTGTGCTAAATCATTTGGTTGTAGTAACTGTTTTGTCCACTCAAGAAAATCAAGTGGAGAATTAGTGAGGGATTCCATAGCTAGGAAAGTTCAATGTTTCAGAGCAAAATGTATTTAGGACTAGAAAATGGTCTTTCGATTGGATAGAAGAGTTTGTGATCTGTATTGCTCTTTGCAATGAGTCATGCAGCTATTCTTTGTGTACTGACTGGCAGGAAATAACGATAACTTTAATTTCATAAACTGTTTCTTTATGCTAAAAAATGTGGGTAGGTAAAAAAAAGGACATTTGTTTGGGGGCTTTCGCTTTGTGTGTGTTTGAACTCTGTATCTCTTCAGGTGTGAAGTTCAGGCAGGTCTTACAGCAGAGATTATGCTTTAGGCACAGAGGCGTGAAATAGTCTGCTTGATGACACTTTTTTTTCTGGTAGAATTTGGGGGTTTGGTCTTGAACTGCAAGGAAAGATTTAACCTGGAAGATATAACGCTCTAACAAAGTAAAGCTGATAAGAAATACAAAAGCGTTCTACCTGTGTGTTTGTAATTTGCTCCATGCCAATGAGTCTGCAAGACTTAAAATTTTGTACTGAAACTTGAGTTTTCTCTAGGAAATACTTATTTGAATTGTAATTCCAGTCCTGGGAAGTTTTGGGAACCTGTAGGATAGTGAGTCTTCATGTGTGGTCTTGGTTTCGATGTTGCTTGTTTGTTTAGTAGCAATTCTAATACTTTTATGGATATTTTTGTTTGTTTCTAAGNTTGAAACCTGAGTTTTCTCTAGGAAATACTTATTTGAATTTTAATTTCAGTCCTGGGAAGTTTTGGGAACCTGTAGGATAGTGAGTCTTCATGTGTGGTCTTGGTTTCGATGTTGCTTGTTTGTTTAGTAGCAATTCTAATACTTTTATGGATATTTTTGTTTGTTTCTAAGGCCTAAAAAGCCATCTAGATAAAATGAGCCCTGTCTCAAAGAATTCCTGGTTGCTGCCACCCATGAAATTTGTGGAAGACTGATTCTTTAGTTGGATCCCTGCACTGCCTATGCAGGCACAAGGGTGGGAAGAGGAGCGGTGGGGGCCCTGGCAGACAAAGCAGAGATGAAATCTCTACATCTGAAGTCAACAGCTGATCAATAGCATCATGGGAGAGGCAGGACCGCAGTGCCCATCCGTGTTTTGCCTGAACACTAGTAGCTTAGTTAGCCTGTATAATCCACTGGGCATTCAACCACTGCCAGCTCATTCTGTACCGCTGCGGTGACACATCCTTGATCTCTGCCCCATGTGTCCCTGGTGGGAAGAGTTTGACCTTCCCATGGGGACCTGAACTCCACTGACAGCTCCTGTCAAAGCCCTGTGGCCGTGGCCATTCCCAGGGCAGGCTGACAGCATGGGTGCTGCAGGGGACACAACTGTGCTCTGCCTGGGATGAGCCATTAGTGCCCTGCAGCTGGTTCCTGCTCTCATAGGTCCTCCACAACCTTCGGTGGAATGCAGAGGCAGCAATAGCTCACTTCCTGGCTGGCACAGCCAGAGCAGAGCCTTTTGCGTCTCATGCCTAGCACAAATGAGCTTTATAGATGTGTGTACTCACAATAATGCCATTCCTTTGTGATGTCAAATTTTATATTTGCCAAATTTGTATTTACCTAATGCATATTGCCTTTCATAAAGTTACCTTCTTCTGTTGGAGTAACTTGCCTAGAAAGCTCGCAATTACAGTTGATAACATTTACAGTAAGAGTTTCCCACCAAAAAGGTCACTTCAAATAAGATCTAAAATTTTCACTAAAAATTTTTTTGATGTTTCATTTTGGAAAAGCTGGAGCAAATATTTCTTGAAAGGTCCCCTGTTTCAGCACCATTTCACAATATATTTATCCCCTTAACAATTGTGGGTAAATACTACTTACTTTTCAGAATCTCATTTTAAACGGTTTACTCTTTGTCCCCTTTGGCGTCAAGGCTTTTAGAAACCTTGAAGTTCGTCAAAGGGTCTTGTGACTGCAACTAGTCAAACTAATGTGCCGTTACAGTCCTTAGCTCAACAGAAACCCTCATTTCAGTGGCACCCTCCAGCTGCTAGTGCAACAGGTGCATAATCTGTTTTTAGCAAAAGGACTTGGGAAGAAAGTAAGTGAAATACTCTTCTGAGTTTATTATCAAAACAAGTATTTATTACTTGGAGTGGGTCTACGGGGGAAAATGAGAACGCTAAATGGAACAACGACTGAAGAGATAGGAGGCTATGGAATGAAAAATATACATAAATGTAAGGGAAGTGGAAAAATATGTGGCAAGGAGCAGTAATTAGGACAACAAAAGATATGTAGCCAAACAATGAATAGCACCAAAGTTATCTGGATGAAAGCGGACACTTCTATAAAAAAAGAAGACCCAAAAGTAAAGGGAAAGAAGGATTTGTGTTGCTGTTGAAATGAGATGTGAGGAGTTGCATGGAAAGAGAAGTGTAGTGAACTGAATAGGAAAGGAAGGTGGGTGGAGGAAGCAAAGGAAAATCTTTTGGCACTTTAAGCAGGCTCGGGCAAGCTCTCCAGGAGCTGGCACATTTCCTTTCCTTACATGCGGCAAGCAGCTAGCATGTACTGTAGCTGGTTAGCCCCTGTTGAGATGACTTCAGTGAATTAGTGTCAGCTGCTTCTTCACAGTTCAAAATACTGCCTGCCTCCACATGGCAATATTTCTCAACAAGCCTGAGAGGGCCCTCGTGTAAGATGTGTTTATTGGGGCATTAAGTAATGTGCCTAATGGTCAGCTTCCAGAGAACGGCTCTGGGACTCTCAGTGGGCAAGAACGATGTCTCAGAAATCATAAAGGGATTTGTGAAGCTGGATTCTGCACAACATGTTAAACATAGCTAGGCAATTTAGAGGACTTAGGTAATGGTTAAGCAGATAAATGCCAGTGGTATGAGAAAAGATCATTGACCTTTCATGATACCCGACCCTTGTTAGCAGTGCTGCTGCACAGTGAGTAATCTAGTTTCTTCAGCTTGGTTGCCTGACTGGCTGATAAGCCCATTTAAACCTTCATAGTTCAAGCCAATACAATTCACCATACCCTCTTCAAATCTTAATTCAGTCCTCTGCTGCTATCCCCGATTTCAGCTCTGTTAGAAATAAGCAAGGCCTATATTTAAGCCTATGTTCAAGTTTCCTGCACAAATTAAAGTCTGGCTAACCATACTGTGCAGACTCCTTGTAGCAGTAGCTGAGCAAGCCTTTTGATTGCAAAAGCAGCAGGTGGCTGGAGATGTGGTGTCCTGGAAAATTAATTTCCTCCGGAGGGTCTTGGCAGCATGGTTCCCGTGGGGATGGGCCCCACATTAATACCTCTCAGTCAGTATTATGCAACTTAGTCTTTCTCCTGAGAGTAGTTTAGGTCAGGGAAGAGAGTGAAAAATCAGTTCTCTTTTGAAGATCAGGAAGAAAACAACTGTAGGACCTTAAAGTACAGCAAGCTCGGACTCATTCATCAGGAGCTGCACAAAAGATTCAGGGAGTTGCCTGCTGGAGAAAATACCAGCAACATCCATACAGAGAAGGTTTACCATGGCAATTCTAGGCTAAAAAGGGACCCAGTTCAAAAGTCCTTCACTACTGGGGGTAGTGAGCACAATATGTGAATCCTGCTTCCCCCTTCACCCACACTTTCATTTTGAATGACAATTTGTAATGAAGCAGTAAACTGGCTGGTGGTGAACAGAGCAGGCCCCAGGAGGGCTGACGACAGGATGCCTTCGCCTGGATGGAGCAGGACATAGCAGGGCAAATGAACATCCCCTTCAGTGAGCTGTTTTGAACCCAGAAAAGGTGGGATGAGATCTACTGAAGTACCATGTATTAGGGTAGGTATTGTAATTTCAATTTAACTCAGCCATTAAGAGCTCTCATCATTTGATCAGTGCTGGCAACCCAGGGCCTAACTATTCTTCAAACAGTTCTGTATATTCTTGCAGTTCCACTTCCAGCTCTGCTCCTTTTGGCTCTAGCACTTGCTTCATTATTGTGCTACTGTAAGAGGGAGCACGAAGAGCAAACTCTTGCTTTTACCGTCAAGTGATCTTGAAATTGAGTTGCATTTGGAGAATGCTTGGGTTTACTTCTAAAGTTTGTCTGAAGCCTAAACATACATGGAAAAGGAGGAGGGGGGCGGACAGGGAGGATGCAGACAAATCACATGACTACTAAAATCTGGTGTTAAAATGACAGTACTAGATAAATTCTGGATTATTGTGCATATCTGTTACCCAAGCAGTGACAAGGTTTGGAAATTCTCTGGCTGAAGGAAACCGCTTGTTTACCTGATCTTCCCCTTTTCTGCTTTGCAATAAATACCTGCCTTGTAACTGGAAATTTAAGTAGGTAACTGTCACGGTTTAGGCCCAGATGGCAACAAGGAGCCACACGGCCGCTCACTCACTCCTCCTTCCCACGCTGGAGATGAGGAGAAAATGTAAGGAAACCTCATGGTTGGCGATGTGAAGGTTGGGGGCTGTCTTGGCTGCAGTGACCATGAAATG
>VZSC01018470.1:0-33225 GCA_013398225.1 Steatornis caripensis
CACTCTGCTGCTAAGGGAATAGAGAAAAACGTATTCACATAAAGTGAATAAAGAGCAAGTGTTTGCCCTTCAAATTTTTGGTTTGGGGTTTGAATTATGATTTTTAGGACTGAAGTGACCCTACAGTCAATCCTTTGTTACTTCAGACTGGGGGTGCTAGGACTCCCTAGATAGGTGAAAAGCTGCTGCACTGGAAAGCTCAGTGCAAAGAGAAATGTGGCCTAAGGAGTTACGATCAGCACTGGCTGTTACCAGTCCTTGGTCTGTTCCTGCAGGACCCTTTGAGGGTTTAGATACAGTCAGATGATATAATTCCTGTTCTCTGACAAAATAACATCACTTTCATAACTACATTGGATTCCTCTTTTTCAAGCAAAAGTAGTAGACACGTTTCCACAAATGGCTTTGAGATCCCTATATGAAAATAGTCAGAGTTGGGTTTGTATATTATTTTCTTTTTAGAATTTAGGATAAGGCTTTCTGCCCTGTTGTTGCTAATGGAATTAGGCAGAGCTAAGCCCACATAATACATTACAAACTGTTACTGACATTTATCTCAAATTCCACAGCTGAGTCATCACTGCATATTTGCATCTGCAGTATTCAATTACTAATTGATCCACATGGTGGACAATGAAATGAAATAAAATGGTTGTTGGTTTTTAACCAAATATTGTATTACTGTGGTACTCATTAAAAAAAAAATCACACAAAAAAACTCCAACACTTTTTATCCTATTTCACAGTTCTACAAAAATGTTGTAAAAACTTGCTGGCCTCTTTTGTGTATGTTCTCAGCAAACCTAGAAATAGCTGCTGTTCTATTACAGAGCAATAAAAAGTGAGACTTAGATGGATAGTGTTGGTTTCCCACCGCCCTCACTGTGAAATCTTGAAGAAAAACACAAGGATACAGAAAATCCAGAGGTAGCACAAAATTATTTGAAGGAGTTGCAAGAGTTTTAATATATATAACTACTGAACTCTGAACTGACAGACTTTTTCTGTTGCTATCCTGAAGTCATGACTTAATTGGAGGCCTGATTTTTATCGGATGGTGAAGCCATGGGGCCGGCTCGCCCTGAGGTATGATCATACTGAGCGAGGAAATGTTCGGGTGGTTCCTGGAAAGTGCTGGGAGAAAGCTCAGATGAGCTCTGTGCAGAAGGCTGACTCCCAAGAAGGGCTTGGGAAAAAGAGAAGCCAGCTCCAGCAGAAAACTAGAACACAGGGATACGACTAAATTTATAAGTGTAAATCTGCGTTACATGTACAACTAATTTAGTTTTGCATGTAAAGAATAAACAGTTACCAAAAAAAGGGCTAGAAAGATTTGCATGTGACTATTTTTCTCTCAGCTGGGGCAAAAGATGTATGACCTACAAGGAGCCCCAAGCACAATCAGGATCCTTTCCTATTTATTTGCATCTGAAGTAACTGCTAGCAAGCTACATGCTTTTTTTTTCATGTGCAAAAGTGATCAGTGCTGTGTTAGGATTCAAATTTGGGGTGCACTGCTACAAGCAGTGTGCCAGGACCAGCGCTTAAACGACCTGAGCACTACCTTCTGAAGATCAGCTCATTAAGAAGTCTCACATGAGGCAGCCAGAAATGCAGAGACCCAACCACCACTTGTGGTTTAGAATCTGCTCAGTGCTGCGGAAAGGAGGAGTGTATTCCCCATCTGGGATTCAGCAAAGGGATATGAACCCCTGGCCACTGTGAACAGCAGTTTACTTGAAACGTGTGCAATCAAATGCAGTAGCTTCCATGCTGTTATCAACCACTCGTGTTTGCTTCCTCTCCAGACTGACTCTTACTTGCTCCATTTGTCAGTGGGCTGTGCTTTACTGGTTCCAGTGGACCGCAATTACCAAACCTGCAGATCCCTTTCTTGTTCTTACAGGGAGTCAAGAAAAAACAGATGACAAAAAGGAACCAGGAGGAGGCAACTTGGTTCTCCTTCCTCCTGAGGTGACAATGCAGGGATGGGGGGGAAGGACAGGAAAAATAAATATTTTAAAAGAGAGAAATGAAGGAGCAGAGAAAATGAAAATTAAAATGTCTGGGGGAGAGAGTTACCAGCGTGAGGGAAGAAATGTGCAAAAGATGCATGTTAATTAGCAAATTATTCTTTTTGTCCTTTATCCATTACAATGCACATGTAAAAAAGGCTACTGGGTATAAAAAGAGGGCATATGCTGGAGGAGGAGTTCCTGGCAACTTCTTATCTGGGTCTTCTAAGCTGTGCCTGTGGCCCTGCGTGCGCACTGATGTAAATAACAGTTATCAAAAAAATACAGGAGCACTCAGACCTCTAATCCTGCAATAAAGTCATGTGGGAGCTTAAAACTAATTAAGGCTTCCCTTTAAGCTTTCAATCTAGTCTTATTTGTAGTGTAATATCCTGAAGATATTCCCTCCAGAATCCAATGAGAATTTCAGACATCAAGTAAGAAACTACTCCACGAATCTGTTTCACACATGAAAACAAGCTAGGTTTTTACTGGATATCAGGAATCCCATCATTTGAGGAATCTGCGAACCAAATCCGATTTATTACAAATACATATCTGTCTTACTGCACACTTTCAGGACAGTATCAAAACACAGTATAATGTTGCTATTACTGGATGCATCACACAAAACTTACCGATAAGGATTAGTTAAGTGTAACAAACAAATCTGAAGTAACTGCCTCTATAAGAAGTACAACAAGCAAGTCAATGCAGAGTCATACCGAAAGCAGGAGGCATTCTCTTCCTTTATGAAGAACGTTCAGGACTGAATGTTCCACAAAGGAAGATGAAAGAGTCCCCAAGACGGATAAACTTAGAAGCTGACACAGATGAGGATGACATCTTCTAACATAAACAGAGAGAAGTTTTTACTTTGCAAGTTATACTACCGAACAAAAGTCTGTATAGCAAAATCAACGCTTTACAGAGAAGATAGAGTAGAAATTACTGTTGATATCTGTTAACCACATCTCAGTCCATCTTTGGCATGTATTCAGACATTCAGGGATGCACATAGTAAATAGAAAGTATAAACTGGCATTGCAAAGTGAATGCTACAGCTGATTCATCCTTGGCTGCACACCCAGGATGAAAAATGGGACCACCATATCCTAGTATCTACATAACATTGGATCTATTTAATAGCAATTCTGGTATATAGTGAATGGTAAATTCTGATTTTTAAACGTTTACACACCAGAAATCTTTAATAGGCCTAAAATACATTCTGAGAAAGTGTTTGCAAATTTAAAGAAAAACTTTAATTGTTTTCTATCACTTAATATACTAGTTATCATAAAATATAGAGAGCAAAGGATATGTTCACCTGACTTGTTTTCAAATCTAATTTAAACTCATTAACTGTAGCAGAACTTGTGATGATGGCCACAGATTAGCCTTCTTTTCTATCTTTGAAAAGCAGCAGCTTTTGGAAAGAGCTGGACTAGATGTGAAACCTCTGGCCCTGTTTATTCAGCATTATAGTGTGTTTCTGAATCCTTATGTCCCTCATGACAGAGATGTTTTTCTATTTATGTTCTTTGTATTCAGTTTGTGCACACTGGAATTATATGCACTTTTTTTTTTTTACTGTACAAACTAATGTCCCTCCTGCCTTAGCTCATGAAAAAAGAACAATCTGACTACCAAAATTAAATAAAGAAAAAAAACTTACAGGTTTAAATATTTGAAGAACTTAATACAAGGTCTCTACTTCCTTTCATCTTATTTTCATGTTGCATTACTCCACAGGCCTATGTAGAAAGAGCTGCAGATTTATAGGAAGAGTTTGACCTCATTATTTCCATTCTCTTTCTTGCTAACTGTGAGTCATTTTTGCCCATTACCTCGATCCAAAAAACCCCACTTAGGTACTTGAAAGTCCCCTTCAGTCTTCTTTCTGGATATGAAATATTAAATTCATTTTATAAATATATGTATATGTGCATTATAAACATATATATGTAAATTTCTCTATATAAATGGAGATCTCTGCTTTCCTAAATATCAGTGAGAGATCAAGTATAAAGATGCAATTGTCCATGCCACTTTGTCACTTTCTTGACATAGGAAGTGGTGTAGTTACTAGTAACACCCTGCAGAGAGAGGTAAAAAGATGGAGGATTTAAATGTAAACATAAAGGTTATTTTGGAAAAAAGAACAACTGTATGAAATAGATTATACAATTTCCTCAAAAATATGCCACAGGAACAATACAGTACACAACCTATAAAATATTTAAATAAGGAGCAGGGGTAACAGCTAGACAAAACTAAGGAACTTCCAGATTTTATACATAAAGTGTGTCCAAATAATATCAGTAATTTAAGTCTTCATTTGTTATAAAATAGTGTGGAAAGCAGCGCTGAGTTAGAAGATGAGAAGTTTGAGATCGTGGAACTAAATGCTGGAGAAATTACAGACCATGGTTAAGAAAAACAAGGTTGTTGTGCAACCTTGTACAAGGCTGATCAGCTGCAGAGAGTATCTGTTTATAATGGAGATAATGGGGATGGGCAGGGAGCGCCACTCCTGAAGAAGTCCATGCAATCTCATGAGAGAAAATCCTTGGGAACAGATGATCTCAAAAGAGAATCACAAGTTTTCTCCCTCTATTTGTCACATCAGGAGCCTCTCATTCAGGAAAATTGTCCTGAATGTAAAATGTTAAATACGATCAGAAGTAATGAAATCTAATGAGATAATTACACAGCTCTGGGGACATGTGGAACCTTTTAGATGTTGGTGATTTTCACTAACTGATTGTTATTACAATCCTGTTTGATGTTGAGAAATCGGAGCCCATCAAACTTTTTTCTCAAATGTTGCTAATCTGTGTTGTGGGTGGCCGTGACTTCACCCTGATTTGTCTCTCAGAACACAGTATTTCATGGGTATCTCTGAGGTGCTTTTTGGACCATGTGAGCTATCAGGCAGCATCCAGCCTCAAGCCACCATCACTTATGGTCAAGAACTTAAAAGGAAGACCATGTACAAGTTGCCACTTTTTAAGGAGGCTTTCAAGGTTATGCAGCTAGTCAAAAATTTCCTTGGAGTAAACATGAGACAATTAAAAGCATGAGAGTTGGCATGGAAACTAGTGACGCTTAGATGATAATAAATAAATACACCTTGAAATAAAAAATAAGCAGAACCACAATCAAAAGTATTAATTAGCAAGAAACAAGAGATTATTCAAGAAAAAAAAAGATCCTTCAGCAATCAGAAACCTGATTTTAGTGACACCAGTAAAAAGGGGCCTAACTTGCAGAGATGAAATGTGAAATAAAACAGGGAAGATTAAATAATACCTGAAGAAGAAACAGTTAAATATCTAAAAATAAATAAGAATTTTAAAGTACGTTAGAAATAGCCTACGGGATAACTGGTTAGTTTGCAGACTTCAGAACAGAAGGCATCATTAAGAAATACATGTTGCAAAGAACGAGCACAATTTACCTGCATAAGATCATAATACATAAATTTATCTCAGAACTATTTTTCCTCAGATAATCAAAATAACGATAGTGATTAAGACACCAGCAGAGATGTCTGAACAAACTGCTAAGTAGGGACAAGCTTCTAAGACTAGCTTCTCTTCAGTCAAGATTTCCAAGGGAATTTAGAAATAAGTAAGACAGCCACTAAAATACATGCAAACTATTATGAAAATAATCTTTTTTACCATACTAGGAGGTATCAAAGCTTATACCTACAGTTACAGAGAGGCTGATGTGATCCTAAGCAATACAAACATACAAACCTTCAGGACATAAAAAACTAACTGGAAAAATAAAACTAGAAGACTAGAACATGTAGAAGATTATGGAATGCCAGGTCTAATCAGGAGGGATTCCACCAGGAAAGCTGTGACTCTGACATCCACTGTTCGCACAGCTGTTGCACTTGGAGACTGTACCATTTTTCCCTAGGCTCTGTAGGCATACATCACAAATAAGAAAGCTGCAGTCACTATGAATCTGCAGACTAAGCAGTCAGAGTTCACAGGTGGACACAGTTGGCAGGAGGAGGAAAACAAAGCAAATAGAGATCAATGAGATCAATGCAGGAAGTAATGATCATAACATGGACTGGAAATTACCGAGTTTTATCTAATTTAGGAACAGGTTTGAAAGAGTATACTGGCACACAGCAGATTTGTAGGAGAGATTCTCTAACAGGAGAAAATGTGTGGCTACTGCTTGAAAAAATGGGTCAGAAGAAAACAAACGTGCAAAAATGATTGGTATGACTTATGGAGCAGCTGAATGGATGTACAGAAAAAGAACTGGTTTTCATAGGGTGTAGGTAAAGGACTGAGCAGAAGATAGAGCTGAACAGTTAAGTAATGATGTGCTTTACATAAACATCACATCAAAATACAAAAATCTATGGTGTGAAAATTGAACGAATTGCTTTTCAGTCCAGAATGCTTGCTATTAGGTAAATAACAGATCATTCTTTCTGTCTTTTGCAGATTGTTTTGCTTGGACTGCAGTTTATCATCATTTGAGCAAGTACTGGGTACACAGGACCCACCACCAATATTTTCCCTGCATTTATTTTCATCAGGTAGGGTAACCCCTGCGGAGCTGTTCAAAACAAATTTTATTGCATGTTTGATGTGCACTCTGCCTTGACTGCAATTAAAACAATGCACAAAATGTTTTTAAGAAATCTAAGAGGAAATAGGGTGTTAGAATTGGAAATAGCACCTGAGGGTCATTTCAGTAATACCCACAGCAGGACAGGACGGCTGCTGATTCTTGGCTAAAAAGATGCGGAAATATTATCAGGGAAGTTTGCTGTACATCCCTGCCAACAGCATCTAACATGCAAGAAAAATATATCCACTCTCAGCCTGCTCCTTGCTGCTCCCTACCCCAGCTACCTGCCATGGCTGAATAGGAGGGACCCCATCATGTGAAAACATGTATGCACATGGCACAGGAGTAGACATGTGCCTCAGATCAGGGGGGTCAAGGACCCAGGCAGATGCACCTGCAATTCACGATGGCATACAATGGCAGAAAGGAAAGTGTGCGTAGTTTGGATTCTTCAGTAAGAAGCTCTTTGCCTCCAACAAAACGCACTGTGTTTTTTGTGTATTCTGCTACAGGAGGCATATTGAGCTATCTAAAGGTAGTTACTACATCACAGCCATGACAGGGAAAAGGCCACTGAGGTAATCTGGGTCACTGAGCATAGCACTGTGGCAAAACCCATCTCTACCACTGAAAATGAAGTCTGTGGTTTGCTCTGGCCACATTCTGTGATGCAGAGGCCTTGGGCTGACTCATATTCCTGGTGTGTGTTTGGTTGCCACTTTAACGCCAGCTCCTAGTCACCACAGAGCTCCCATCAAAGGACAGAAGAGGGAGCGGGCAGGGAAGAGACGTTGTGGTTCCCAGTGTTCATACATACACAGGGCAGACCTTTCTAGAGGGCTCGCGTATAGGCTGGAACCACGTGGATAAGAATAAATTGAGGCATTATGTGCCACTGTCTTGTTTATAGAACTGTAAAAAGACAGTGAACGTGCAGACGGCACTAGTATGTCTATTTTGAACACACGTGAGTAGGGAATGAATAAGTGAACACATACATGAAGAGTTAAATACTACAGGGGAAGAGAAACCGCCCTGCAGAAAAGCTAGGGACAGCAGAAATCCCTACAGAAAGGTTTAGTATGAAATATGCACCACAATGGGCTGTAGAGGAAAACTTTATCATATAGTGTTATGCAAATTAATGTATTTATGCAAGTTTATGCATCATAGGAAAGAAAATATATTACTGTGTTTTCAACTTACCACACAAAAGGTTATGTACGTCAGCTAAATTTACAACCCTGTCTGGGATCATTAATGTAAACGATTAGGCAAAGTCTAATTTCTTAATCTTTATTTCTCTGGATGTGATCAAAGCCAATGGCATGCACTGGGAACGCTTGGTCCTCTTTCCCAAGAGTTAAGGGAAACTACAGCCAGCTGCCCATGGCACAGGGCACGGGGGGTGGGGTGGGGTGGGGGGGTGAGGGGCTGCCGGGTGTGATTCCGGGGAGCTTTAAGCCCCGTTCTGCCCTACAGGCCGCCCGGAGCCCAGCCGGGCCGGGAGGACGGGCCAGCTGCCTCACTGAGCAAGGAGGCGGCAGGAAGTGGAAGGAAACGCGGTCGGTTATGGAGCCGCCGTGGCCGGGCCGCGCCGCGGGGAGCGGCTCTGCTGCCTAGGGGGCTGGTGCCGGTCAATAAACCCTTGTGAATAACCGAAGTGGGCCACTGTAAGGCAATCACCGGGCCCGAGCGCCCAGGGGGCCCGAGGCAGCACCGCGGTGGTAGCGACGAACGACGGTACCGCCCGCTCGGCCAGGCCCGGTCCGCGGAGACTCCGGGGCTGCGTCCTCACGCAGGGGGCGAGGCGCTGAGCGCGCTACACGCCGGGAGTCGTAGTCTCCGCGGGCCGAGCCGCAGCACCGGGCGTAAGCCGAGAGGCAGCGTACCTCGGCGAGTGGGGAGTGCGGCGTGAGCTCGCCGAGTTCCCAGCCGCTGTGTCCCGCCATGCTGGCGGGGGACAAGCGCCACCACCGATGGACTGGCAAGGAAACGCATATACTTCGCGTTCTGATGCCTCTTCTCCCTTCGGGTTGAGGGACTGGGGCACTCTCCTTTGAGTCTCACACACACACACGTGCAGATGGTATGCCCCACCGGAGGCCGGCCCCCCCCAGCCGGCTCGGCAGGCTCCATGGCCGATCCTGCTCAGTCCAGGCGCTGCGTGCGCCCGCCCTCCTTGCTCTTAGAAGCGCTCTCTCCATTGGCTGCGACCGGGCACGCTTGCCAATCAGGAAGCGGCTATCATGGAGGAAGGGAATAAATACAAGATGGCTGCTCGTATAAAACCAGGCATTGGGCTTCGCCCCGGCGATGGGGGAATAGAAGCTTTAACTCGTGCTCCGAGGGCTGTGCACCGCTTCCGCCTGCGCCGCTGCTTCCCCCCCGGGGGGAGCGAAACTCTGATCCTTGCCGGCCACAGCTGCGCTCAGCCGCTTCCCGCGGATCACCGGTGGGGCCGAGGCCGGGTGCGGCGCCCGAAAGGCCCGAGCTAGGCCCTGCGCCCTCCTCCCTGGGACAGCGGCGCCAGCCCCCCACCCCCTCCTGCCGTCCCGCCGCTCGCCTCCAGCGAGGCCCAGCTCCGGGCGGCCATGGCCGTCTCCAGGTCGGTAGGAGCCGGGAAGGGTGGGGGAAGGAGGGCCGGCAGCGGCAACCTGGAGTTCCTGTCCCCCCGTAGGGCCTGGCTTCGGGGGGTGCGGAGGTGAAGAGGGACGCGCGGTTTCAACCCCTACTCCCCCTCGCCTCGGGGGCCTCCGCGCTGCTCGGCGGCATGGGCCGCCTCGGTGGGGTTTGGGGGTGGCTGCGTGCTGCGGCGCCGGGGTTTGCTGCCTGGCGCACGGGAAGCCCCCTCCCTTCTTCAGGCCGCAGGGGCTCTGCCCGGGGCGCCTCGGGCTTCCTCCTGAATTCGACGCCTTCGTTTTGTTGGCCAATCCTTCCTCTGGTTAAGCTGTTAGGGAATAGACGGGGTAATGATACCGAGTCTCAAAAACTAGCAATAAACCATTTTGCTTTTCAGAACCCTTAGTTGTAAAAGTAACCGGAATAAAACAGGCTTCCGTGGAGAAAAGTGATTAGTGTGTTCTGGCTTTCCCTCAAGATGTTGGGTAGTATCTGCTTACACACATGTGCGCTGGGGTGTGCCAGCGTTTAAAGTATTCACAGATACAGACGTATGTCTTAATAGAGCTGTTTTATAAAAAATGCTGAGCGCAAATTCCTGCTATCTTTTTTTGTGTGAAATGGGCATGTTAAGCTTCCTAACAGGGTAGTTGAAAGGAAACCATAAATCCAAATTAACCTTGTGATAGATTAGCCTCAAGTCACGTGGTGGTAGTATCTCTGTACTTCCCAAGTGCTACAACAAAATTAAATTCTGTTTCTGAAGCTGTGCGTGAATAAGTTCACAATTCTGTGTAGCAAAGTAAGGGTGTGCACGTTTATAACGGAAATCTATTATTAATCAAAAGCAGCAATACACACTTTAAGACTTCTAGTAGAAGGTGTTTTTTAGTTTGAGCTTTGTAGTTTCTACAGAGTATCCCTTTATCTTATTCTTTTTTTTTCATCAATTTGTTATATATTAAGGTTTGTTTTTTTCCCCAAAGCTGTCCATAAGAATCTGGAAGTAGTAAGGATTGCTGTAGCAAGACTTCTGTGTACACTAAAATACTACTGTAAGTCATCATGTAAGATAGAGTACTATTCTAATTACATTAGGTCTGGGGCAGTCTGCTTAAATAACTGTGCTAAGGTACGTGGGATATGGGGGCTAACTGGAATATCAGGATACAGTTTTTCAGCTGCATGATGAGGTTGTGTCTACTGTAAAGACTGGTTTCAGATTTAGTTACCAATGTTTCTGTATTTCTGTGAAACCGTATGGCTTTAGTGAAAAGCAGTAGTGCTCTATGCAAAGATTTAGTTAACACCTGCTTGGTCTTGTAACTGACGGGGAAAAAAACCCTCTGTTTTGGGTAAGGTTCATTCTTAAACTTCAGCATGGAGTACTAAAAAAGTTGGTGTGTTAATAATGTCATATGTGCTACATTGCTTCAGAGTACAGTTTTAAGGTCAAAATGTTACACAAGTTGAACATAAGGTATAGAACTTTAACAAAGGTGCTGTAATACTTGTGACTTGGTATAGAATTATTGCAATTCCACATGTAAATTAGGTAAAAGAATTACACATTTTGTAATGCTGTAGCATCTTAGTTGTTCCTGGAGAACTCCAGTGTTTCTATAATTGTCAGAAGTGATACTGTGTAAATTTGGCCCCACACATGTTTTTTAATAGATACAGCAAAACCTGTCCTATCTCTTTGGAGTTACACAGCAACTCTTGACAACTGAACCTTTTGGCTCCCGGACCATAGGAACACTGGTGATATAATGTCAGTGTTGCTTTTGCAAATAAAAGAAATCTTGTCTTCACCTTTTACTTCAGAACATGGAATTTCTAAGGTCCTTTCCTTATGGATTACAAATAATTGTTTTGTACTCTTACATACCACATAACTATGCTTCTGTAGAGATGTGGTTGTTTCAGCTTCTGTACCAGCTCCATTTAATTGTAGAGATCTGTACGTTTCTTCTAGGTCATTAGAGTTACATTTTATGTCTTTGAAGGACCAACATAATACGTCATTGTTGAATAATTCTAACTATACAAGTGTGGAGAGTGAGGGAGAAGTTGCTTCAAATTAATCTTTCTCCAAGGACCATAGTCTTTGCTGAGTGCATACCAAACATTGATATTAACAAAAAACTTCATGAGCATTAGTTCTGTATTGGAACCCTATTTAAAAAAAAAACCTGTTTTTGGAGGCAAGGGGTGGAGTATTTTTACATTCTCAAGACTAGATTATCAAGTGGTTGTTTTCCCAGTAATGTTTAGCTTTCTGCGGTTTGGTGAACTGAAAACCTTTCTCAAAACTCTAGTCTGTTCAGGAAAATCTAAATAAATACAGGGAATGCTTTGAAATGTCTCAAAATTAGATTGAGAATTTGCAGCTTTTCTATTAATAAGGTCATCTTAAAAGTAATTGTCACTTATTTGTAAGCTATTGACAAAAAAGATTCTGGTATTTTATTCTGCATTATATGTATACATGCTTGTTTTACCGGATTTCTATATGGAAATATACATTCCGTATGGAATTAATTTCACTAATCTTAGCATTTGGTTGGATTCCATATATGTGTATGTATATATACACACACACACACACACACACTATACATACATACAACACTTATGTGATGATACACTAGAAAATAGACCTGAAAGCAGAGCAGTAGATACTGCATACCAAAAGATGTTGCAGAATAGTTTCTTTGCATGTACTCATCTCATTGGTAGTTTTATGCTGAAAAGACTGAACACCATCCTCCAGAAGGATGTATAGGTGGGTGGGAAGGTTGATGTTCTTTCTGGGAATGCACAAGCTAATTTGGTAGGCTTTATCTCCAGTCTTAAATGTATATATGAAGTAGTTTAGTGTTGGCATAGCTAATGAAAAAATAAGAATACTACTTGAGAGTGGAACTGAGAAGGAAAAATGGAAGTGAAAAGTTTTGCTTCTGCTTCATTCCTGCAAAGTCTGTGTTCCAAATGAATAAGTACAATGGCTCACTAGTGGTGTTTTGAGATACTTTAGATGAAAAAGTAGTAACTGCCAGTTTATGCAAAATGACAACCCTCACAGATTACTCTCAGTAATTGAGTTTCATTAGATAAAGTATTAATAGTCGCTTTCAGTATCTAATAAAGCTTTTTCCAGTTTCTTTAATGTGTTCAAAGGCACCTCATGTACCATTATTCCAACACCAAGGCTGTTCATGGTTTTCTCATATTTTTGAGGCACTTCTCAGTATGAAGGAGAGCAAATGTGCTTTTAAAATCTGGTGAAATGCATGAAGCTGGTAAGATGCATTAAGAATAAACAATTTGCTTTTAATAGGTGTATCTTTTAAGTTCTCCCTGAAATACCTTCTTAAAGACACCCTCTTCAGGGTAAGGACACTTCCTTAAACAAATATGGGAGAGCATAGCAACTTGCTGCTGTTACAAGCCATTCTTGATTTGGTCCATGCAAGTTTCATAGAATCATAGAATGGTTTGGGTTGGAAGGGACCTTAAAGATCATCTGGTTTCCCCCCCTTGCCATGGGCATGACCACCTTCCACTACAGCAGGTTACTGAAAGCCCCATCGAATCTGGCCTTGAACACTTCAAGGGAGGTTGCTCTGGGCAACCTGTTCCAGTGTCTCACCACCCTCACAGTTCCGCACTAGTTTATAGAGTTTTCAGTGTTTTTGTTTACTTGGTGTGTATAACTGGTAATATGTAGATTAAGAACCCAGTTCTTACTTTAAAATGAATAATAATGTCAGAAGGCTATGATAGTAAAGCTCCTGGAAAATAAGCAGGCCTCATCTTGCTCTTGGCTTTCGAAGTGTAAGGCTGTGACTTCCCAAGAACAAATGGCTGCAGTGGCTGGCATCGTTACTTACATAACATTTCAAGTTTAATACTGCATCATTGGGAGGCTGAAGTGTTTACAAGACACCAAAATTATCCAAAATCTTATCACAAACTTTCTAAGGAAAGAATTCAGCTTCTAGCTTGTTTGGAAGCTATGACTTTGTGGCTGCACTTGTGTGAAAAGCAAGAGTTAAACTGAACAAGAAGTATGTTTTCACTGCTGTGAAAAGGCGTATGCTTGTACCATCACGATAGGTAGATGCTCTAACAAATGTGATTACAGACGTTCTGGCTCAAAAGGGGGGAAAAAAATAGTGTAACTCTTCTTTGTTGCTGGAGATTAACTTGAAGGCCAAACAGTGGACTGACTTCCCTCTTGCTGTTTGTGGGAGGGAGTGCCCACACAGTCTCGGGGAGGGAGGGAACCATGTGTGCTGCTGCCCAAATGAGATAGAGCTGTGAAATTTCTCAGACGCCTAACAGGCTGAAACGAAAGTTGAAACTCAGGATTGCAGTCGGATAAGAATGTAATTGGTCATACATATTCGACTTGCATTGTTGGCTGTAGATACATCTGCAATAGTTTACAAATAAAACTTGTACAGCCTAATGCTACAGGTCTTACATGAAATATACATTCCGTATGGAATTAATTACACTAATCTTAGCATTCGATTGGCTTCCGTATGCAGTACATAATACTGTGACCAGCATGGTGATGGAGCTCTTGTTTCATTTCAGGTGTCCCTTTCACTGCTTTGTAGGAAACAAGATGATTTCTGTTGTCCACAGCCCCACCTTTATAACTGTGTCTCCCACCTATGAGAAGTAAAATCACAATCTGTTCTTTATGTGTATCATCACACTTCTTTTGTTCTGAAATCTGTTCACTGATTTTTTTTTTCTTGCTTGCTTATTGTATATTGGAAAGTCATTTACTTGACTATTTAACAGTTTATATGTGCTTTAGTAGGGGCTTGACTTTTTTGAGCTGTGAAGCTGACCAAGCTGGGATTTGACCAAATGGTGAAACACCACAACGAAGGATTATCAGGTCAACAAGAAAAGCTAAGGTGTCTCCGTTACAACTTAGGCTGAATTTCTCAGTGAGTGTCAACCCCTATCAAGTCTTAAATTTTAATTTAGTGATATTTTCTAGGTTTCTGGGCTATTTCTGTACTAAGAAATAGTGCCTGGGAGGATGCTCCTGGATGTTGAAATACAATTTATACTGTAAACCTCTGACAGTATTCCCTTGCCTTCTGATGGGTGCCAGCTAGCAGTTTTCCAAAGAGCTCTAGGCAGCGTTTGATGTTAGAGTGTTCCAGGGACTACGCCAGTAAGGGGTTTTTGTACAGTCACACGATTTTAATGGGTTGGAGGATATGCTAGGATAGTTATGAGCTGTTCTGTACTAGTTGGCCTTTACTGTCAGAGACTGCTCCCTGGCCAGTTAAACATACTGGTGCACACAGATGTAGAGTCCAAACAGATCACTTCATTGGCAGCAGTGATCAGTTCACTGTCCCTTTCAGACCTCAACAAATTGAAATCAGCAAATTGGAAGTTTCCCTGTCTGAAGTCGTGTGGGGACCCAGTCCAGTTGGAACGCTTACACTGGGATGGTCATGATCTTTATACAATTTACTGCATATGTCGTCTTTTGGAAACATTTTGGAGATAGTGTTGATAACCTCTGTATCTTGACCTGGTCATTAATGATCCCGCTACCAGCTTTCTAATGCCTCTACAGCTGAAGGGCGTTTAAATCCATATCATCCAGTTTCTATAGGAGCGCCATAAGGTTCACTTTAAATATTATGACTGTCCCTTCAAATGGAGATCAGCCCTCTGTATGGAGACATACCTTTAGGCAGCAAGGAACTGAAGATTAGCATGAAGAACAGAACGGGTCATTTGTTGCAACATTTGCCTACTGTACTTGGGTACAGTCATGTCTAACTTAGTTTAATGCTGAATATGCAAAAGTGATTGGAAAGCAATGACTGGAACATGGAATCACCATGCTACCTGGAGAATGCGACTGAGTTAGTGGTGATGGCTCTTCTTAAAGTACTTGCTGTCGTGTTTGTCCTTTGATTATTTTTATTTGTAGTCTTTGCTGCGATAATGCACTAGAAAGCAAAAAGCTTGTTACGTTTAGTGACTGGGAGTCAATAATAGTTTCTGTGCACTTTTATTCACAAAACCCCATTTAGTTAACTGAACTAAAACTGTAGGCATAGTTGTTCTGTGTAGCAGTGTTGATTGGAGACATGATGTTCCCCTTTATGACAGCCAACCTTGCTATTCTGATGAACAGCAGTGCAAATGAAATGGTTTACCGTTAAAATTCTTTTTGCCTGCAGTCTTTCTCTAAGAATTTATTTTTTTTTAGGATTGTTAGATAAAATTGTTTGAGTGGTGGTAGAAGAGCCTGTTCCGATTTGGGTTGGCTATTCCAGTTGATGCCCTGATCACAGACCTAATGATTATTCTTGAGTATCTCTCGGGTGGTTCTGTTCTGAAAGTAAGAATTCAAGCTTTAGTCTTTTCAAAACTAGTGTGCTTTAATGAAATGTTCTGGGTTTAATGACTTGGGATATTTTTGTGGGGAGGATTCACTTGCCTAATCTAGGCATCTGGTGCCAGTTTAAATGGTATAATGAGTCCTTGCCACTTCAGAATGGCAAGAAACTCCTGCATTCTGTGTCATGTCTGCTGATCCCATGTGCGTGACTCATTCTGAAGTGTCTTAGATGCTACTAGGTGCCTGTTCTTAAGCACCTGAATTGATGTATTTGTATCAGAAACATTTCTAATCAACTTCATGCCAGTGTAAAAACTCATGTGGTATTTCTTAGAAGAAAAAATACTGAACTTGAATGTAATGCTGTTCATAAGAACTTTGAATTGGTGCTCCAAGTTCTGTCTTGCTGATGCACTTCAGCAGTGATTAGAAAAATCTCGAATTTCTCAAGCGAGAGGAAAAAAGTATTCACCTCTTTGAACAAGTTAGTGCTTTGTAATGGGTTCACATAGAGGTGGTGTATGGTTACTGTCATCAGTGAGATGTAGCTGACTGAAGGTTGGAAGGTGACAGCCAGAAGGATTAATCTAAACCATTGCTTAAGAGTTAAAAGTGAGGGACTTTATTTTTAAGCACTGCTACAGCAGTTAATGTGCAGGACTAGTAGAGAGATACATTTCATTTGTTGGTATTTGGATTTTTTGGTAACAATCCATAAATCTCTGGTTTTCTCTTGAAATTTTTCTACCCATTAGTACTCTCTGTGTTCCTCTTGTTTGCTTATGTCTTCCATATGCTTAGAACAACTTTCTGACAGCCTGTGTTGAACTCTTTTGTAAAATAATTAAAAATATTATTGGCATTGTAGAGCATTTCGCTCTGCCACCCTGATTCGGACTTCTCTGTTACATTTGTGAATGATGTGAGCCATGCAGTGCTCTGCTTACAGCACTGTCTAGCATGAGAAGCAGAACCACATGCCATTAGAAAACCCTTCTAGTTCTCTTTGGCTTTCAGAACTAGTTGAAGGAATGTTAGTTTGTTCTAAGAATAAAAACTTTATCAGAACTTAGGAAATTTCTTTCCAAACTGCAGGTCCTCAATATTAATTTGTTTAGAATTTTTTAATTCTTAATGAAACTAAGAATGAAAACTTTAATTTAAAAAAAAACTAGTGCCACTGATCAGTGGCAACTTTCTCAGTTCTGCCCTGCCAACTAGAGCAGTAGAATTCAAGCTCTGCCATACTCTGCTGCAGCAACACCAAAACTTAAATTAAGGATCTTAATACCTCCAAAATATTAACTGTTTGGGAACTGTATGTCTAGGGGAGGGAACGGAAGAATGATTAGCTTGACCAGTACTGTTAGGCTGCTGTTAGTAGCTGTATTTGCTAATCCTGTTTCTGTTTATTTTGCTGAGGCTGAAGGCTGAAATCTTCCTGTAGTGATGTGAGACAATAGAAAGATTTTTTGTTTTATTTTACATTTGTGTGTAACAATTTAAAATCACAAATTACCAGCCGAGCATGCTGCAGGTAAAAAAAAACCCAAACAAAAACCAAACCCCAAAACAAACAACTGTATTTTGTAGGTAATACAGCTTCAGTAACTTGTGGGTTTTAGGAGTGAGTATCTAGTGTTGTAAATAAGATTGGAATTAAACTTGAGGTTTTTTGAGGGTAGGCTGTCATAGTGGTTTCCTCCTGTTTTGACACATGAAGAGTTCTAGCTGCGGAAGTGGTATAAGCTGCATATTCTGCTTGACTTTGGAGATGGAAAAAAAATACTTTGACAGTTAAAGGAATGGGTGGTGCTAAATGGCAGACTTTTTGAGTATGGAACACTGAAGTTTCATGGAGAGATGACTGAAAGAGCTGAATTTAAGAATGGGGGCACAAGCAAGTTAGAACAAGCTGTGGTTGCTCTGCAAGCTAGCGTAATTTGCGCTGAACTGAATAATACTGTGGTATCCTGGGGAAGCAGGGTTTGATATTATAAATCACAGGCTATGTTTCCAAAAGAAAAGATAATGCTCAATACAAGCAGTTGAGCCCTTCAAATTCTGCCTGATAAAGAAAGTAAAGAGGATTGTTTACAACTTAACAGTATTTGTTTTTCAATATTGAAAATGCGCTATCACAGAAGAAAGAAGGGAACAATTTAATTTTCTTGTAACTGCAGATTTTTCAAACTAATGTTTCTAACAGTTGCTCTAATTTTTTTGCTTACCAAATTAAATGTGCTTTTAGAACAATTATGCTTACTATTAGAAAAAAGTACTTTTGTCACCATGTCAATTGACAGTCTTCAGGCAAACATTTCTTCTGTTTGCATTACGTAAACTGAAAAATTTGGGGGAATATTAATAGAAATGGGCAGCTGAACTGTGAATAGCATAACATTTTCGGGTTTTGTCAATCATATTTAGGCTTGATCGTCTCTTTATTTTACTGGACACCGGTACAACACCAGTAACAAGAAAAGCAGCTGCACAGCAACTTGGGGAAGTAGTGAAACTGCATCCTCATGAACTGAATAATCTCTTATCTAAAGTAAGCATCTCTTTTTTTTTATTTTTTTTTGTTTTAGCTTGCTTTCAGTACTTTAATGGTGAGAATAAAACTAGTTCAAAGGGGTGTGGAGTCTGTGAAGAAAAAGTATAGTAGTCTTGTGTTCTCTGAAATTAGAAGACTAAAGAAAATTAGGAGGCTGCTTCTGTTAAGCCTGCTGTTTTGTCAGCCTCCAAAATGGTTACATAAGTCAGTTCACTCTATATTCCATATTGATATCCAATGTTTGCTGTAAGATCAGATTTTCTTCTGTAAAGAGAAGCTCTACTGCCATATAAAAATTCCTTCTCGTATCTTTAAAGATTGTGGCTGGTGTGATACAGCATGTCATTAAAAGGGCTGGAAAATGGAAAGAGTTTTCAATTAGTTTGAGACTTCAAGCTGGCCAAGACCAGTGAAAACACCAAAAATAGTCTGTATCTGACAGCTGGAGATAGCTGAGTGACCTCAATTCTGCTCGTATTGAACAGGTGCCCTCACCACAATCAATGGTATGAACAAAGTGGCCAAGGAATCATGAATATCAAACCACTGTCAGAGGAAGAAATAGTTTTTCCAGATTTGAGACATAGTGGTAAATTAGATTAGAAGAGCATGTGTTGTTTCGAGTGATCCATGTTGTTGCTATTCTTGGGTTAAATGACTTCAGAGTTTTAAGGTCTATTAATCTCTTTTGAACACTTCCTTTTAGGAAGTAAAAACCCAAAAGTCTCAAGCCCTGTTTGGTACCTGGAGGAAATCAAGGTTGACTTTGACTGATGTGACTAAATATGTCTTACAAATTCTTAATGTCTGGCCATGGCAAGAGTTCTGCTAAGGAGTGAGCAAAATAGGAAGCCTGCTCACATTTCTTTGGCTTGTTTTCTTGTCCTTTTTTTTTGTTGTTTTGAATGTTGTCTTAATCCATAGCATTAAAAGTAAGCGTGTTTTAATAGAGCTTAACAGCTGATAGATTTTCTGAAAGTGCATTCTAAGCAAATATTTATTTATTTATTAATGTCTCCTTAAAGGTGTTAGTGTATTTAAGAAGTACGAATTGGGATACTCGTATTGCAGCTGGCCAGGCTGTTGAAGCAATAGTGAAAAATGTACCTGAGTGGAATCCAACTCCAAGATCAAAACAAGGTGCTTCTTAAATTAATTATGTAGAATTAATTATCTGATGCAAACTGACTGTGATATGAGACTTTTCGAGACAACTGTGTCATTCTGGTTTTTATGAGCATAGACTTCTGTATATGCATGGACTGTAGTAAACCTCTTTGGCTTTAGATGTTCATACTCAATTACAACAATGTGCCTGACCTTTGTTTCTTTTAAGATTCTCATGCTTATGCTGTGTGCTCTCATAAAACTTTTCCTTTATAAATAAAAGGAATAATAACTAGTAAAATGGCAAAAGTTTTGACCGGTCAACTTTGTCATGATGTTTTGCAGATGCTCTTCTCTGTTCCCTTGCTCAAAGTACCTTTCTGAGGGAGGTGAAATGGCAGCTTGCTGAAGTCTGTTCTGTTTGTACTCATTTTGCATCTGAAATTGTCATGTTAGGCATGTTGGAATTGCTTTTACTGCCAACTTATGGACCTATTGTCAGTGATTTTGTCTAAACCCATTGGCACTGTTTATGTTCACAATCTTATGTGGCACAGGTTCCAGAAATTTAGTGTTTAAAAATACCCCTAAAACAGCAACAAAACTCATATTTGTTTTCAGGTGATCTCATATTTGTTTCTTTCAGTGCCTCCTGGTTCTGTTGCTATAGAATTTGACATGCAAGCTCTGCATTTGCCTTATCTGCTGCATTTGTGACTTCTGTAAACCATCATATTTGCTCTCCTCCAACAACTTTCTTCTCTCCAGATTGAAGAGTTGCTGTCTCTTCAGTCTGTCCTCTCAAGAGAGCTGCTTTATCTTCTAGATAACTTTATTTGACCTTCTCTGTGCTTTTTCTTTCTTGTGTCCTTGAGGTGCACAGAACTGCACACAGAGTACCTACATCTCTGGAGTACTGATATTTGTACAGAGTAGCAAAATGATGCACTTTGTCATGTTTTCAGTGTCCTTCCTGATGATGTCCAGTACTCAGTTGGCCGTTTTGGCTGTCACTGCCCAGTAAGCTGGTGGATACACAAACTGTCAGAAGTGCCTCTAAGATCTTTTATTGGATGTTAACTGCCAGTTCTGAATTCAGTGTTGTGTAGGCGTGGCTTACGTTATTCATTTTGCACCTTATCTGCTTTTTTGCCCATTAGTCTGTTCTGAGAGTCCTTCTTGGATTCCTTAGCGCCATTGTGACTCTTAATTACCCAAAAGAGCTTGGAGATGATCGCGTAGTGAAATCTCCTTCCCATTGCTAAAGACTGATAGAATTGGTTGCAATACTGATCCCTCAAGGACTCCAAGGCTAACTTTTATCTGTCTTTAACCAGCTTTCAGTCTGTGAAAGGATGTTTTTTCCAATTCTGTAGTAACTTAGTTCCTTCATTTTTTTTTGTGTGAAACCTTGCCAAAAGCTTTTGAATATATTATGTCCACTGAATCAGGTTAATGAGGGTTAGGAGCCATTCTGACTCTTTACCAGTAAGTCATATTTATCCATGTAATTAATAACTTTATAGACTCTATCTTACCAAGGATAGAAGTTAATTTCACCGGTCTAGTTCCAAGAATTACTTGCAGCACTCCTTTTGTACATGGAAATTGGGCAACCCATCAGTCTTCGAGTATGGCAACTGTTTCGAATGATGGGTTACGTGCATTGTCCAGTTCTTGCATATCTGCCTATCAGATATGAAATTGAAAAGGAAATGATGTGTGTTTGAGAAAGCCAGATAGCCCTGTTAAACAGTACCTATGCAGACACTTGTTTCTTTTATTTCAGTTAAATTGTTTGATGCAGTAGTCAAATACACATTTTACAGTGGTCTGATTGGTTGCATTTAAGTTCTTAGGCTTGCTGTAAATCACTTCTCTTTTTGTATATGTGTAATGAAGTGTTAACTTTTTCTTCAGGTCTGAAGAAATGTAGGAGGTGTTTTTGTGTAGTGTTCTGTGTGCTCTTGGACTCATTCTACTGTAAATGAATGAGCTTTCATAAATAAGTGTGGGTGTGGCGTGGACCACCCCAAACTAAATGCTGTATTTCTTGTAGACAGCAGGTTTTTTATACTTCTGGTTGTAATTCAGGATGTGAGCATGCTGGATTATGTAGGAATGGTCAATCTTTGGATACTAAGCTGCATGTGACTAGGAGCCACAAAACACGCTAATCTTTGAGTGTTGAGAGGAGGGAATACTTTGGAAGTTAATTCATAACCAGGAAATAAGTCACCTTGTCAGGAACAAATCTCTTCTGTATCAGTGTTGAACTGCACTGTACCTGCAACTGGATTTGAGAAGAGCTGGTAACTAGTCTTAAGCAGCCCTTGGTAGATGACTTTCTCCCATACCTGTTAAGACTACTCTTGAGCTTCTGTAGCAGGGATGCTTGGCTGTTGGCCGTATGATACGGTGTTGGCATGATACTGTTTGAACTATCTGAGCCATATGCAGTTCAGACTGCAAGTTGACTGTATGTGTGCAGGAAAGACCTAGTGGTTTGTCAATGTCCAAGATTTTAAAAAGCTAAATTTATCAATGGAAAAATGTTAAATTTTTTTTCTACTTAACTAAGTGTATTAAGTAGCTTTCTCAATCTGTCTTTGTGAAATGAAGCCTTTACGCTTTGTGAATCAAAATGCTGTATGTCTGATGCCTTTGGAGGAGAGAAATTATTTCTTCCTCTTTCTCTCACTTATTCTTCTGCCAGAAGTTTGAACAAAAATTTCGTCACATTGTCCTTACTATTCTTTTCAATGTCTTATCTAGAACCAGGCTCAGAAAGTCCTATGGAAGATTCACCTTCAACAGATCGGTTGCGTTTTGACAGATTTGATATATGTAGGTTGTTAAAACATGGTGCATCTCTTCTTGGATCTGCTGGTGCAGAATTTGAAGTCCAAGATGATAAATCAGGTATATCTTTATATTTTACTTGCAAACAAGAAAATTTACTGATTTGAAAAAGTTTGTTGTGGCAGTGTTGAGTCTAGTCATCCATGATTTCTCAGAATGCTAGCAAATAATGGAAGATAATATTCCCCAACGTAACTGGTTTGTGTTGTCTTTCTCGAGTTAAACAATTATTTTAGGGGTGTGTGATTTGTTTGTTTGTTGCACGCAAATAATTTCATGAATGAAAATAAATAGAAATTATAATATAAAAAATAAGAAAATGAAACTAAAAACAGCTTTAGTTGCTGCGTTTTTTTAACTGGTGGGAAAATGTACAAAGGCTGCTTTCTCTTCTGTATTTTGTAGCAGCTTTCCTTTTTAAGTAAGTAGTCCATGTGAATGGATGTAAAGCATGTTGAGTAATCTTTGGAATTAGCAGTCTTTGACACTTTTTCCTAAGATGAACTTGTGAAAGGAAAAATATTTCTAGAGAATGGAATTTGTTTGTATCTCTGCTTGTCAGTTAAGTACAACTAAAAAAAAAGGCTTATTGGCTTAGGTATAGTTTACTGCTAATTACTGTTCAACCTGGTATATACCTGCCCTGGTTTCACTGGGATAGAATCATAGAATCAATTTTCTGTTCAGAAAAGCTACATTTTTGAGAAGACTGCAGCACCCGATTTGGTGAGAACAAAGTTGGTAAGACACTTTGTTTTAGTTTGTGGCCGGCAATGGTGTGCTGAGTTTCCACAATGATCAAGGTCTTCAGCAGTTTGGAGTAAGCCAGGTGCTAGAGCTCAGAGGAGTCAAAGCCAGGGCAGCTGACCCAGGCTGGCCAACAGAAGTATTCCATAGCGTGCTCAGTATAAATTGGAAAGTTTGCTGGGGTTGGCCCTCTCTCCTTCCTCAGTGGCCACTGTCCCTGGAGGGTCTTGCCCAAGGCCTGCTCTCCCCTTTGCTGTGACCATCGCGCTTTCACTGGAGCTGCAGTGCTCAAAGGGTTTGGCATCTGGCATTAGCTGCTGGGAGCGTGCAGCTTGCCACTGCTATGTGGGCGGAGCATAACTTTGTGTATTTTATATTAGTACTGGCATTAATGTAGTTTGTTACTATTACCTTATTAAATCTGTTCCCATTTCAACCCACAGATCTCCTTTTCTTTTCCTGATTCCACTTCTTAGGTGTGTGGGGGGTCACTGGGTGATAGAACAGCTGATGAAATGAAGACAACACACCAAAATTCTGCTGATATTGGTCACCTACTTACAAGTTTATGTGCAGATATTTGATAAAAAAACTCCAGTCTCCTGACTGGTTTCCATACCGCACATGTAAAAAGAGAGTGAAGTCTGACAGCCTCACAGGCTACAAATTTGGGTTTACTTGGAGGGTTTATACTCAGGCACTAAAATCTTCTGGTTTTATGTAACTACGGATGTTCTCAAAGTCTAGATGTTCAGTAATTAAACTGTTGAAGCTTCACAACATTCTTGAGGTAGGTTCTATTAACGTCTTAAGTGAGCCTTGCTTGACACCTGAAGCTTGAGGATAAGATTGTTAACAGACGCCATCACCCTAGGAAAATCATGCTTATGCTTCAGTCTGCATTGCCATCGGGAGTTAGTTTGGGCAGAAGGAAAGGAGTCTATTGCATTTTACAAGGAAGAATGTTTCTGAAGACAACAGGTTCAGATTCAGTGTAGCTTAGTACAGGATATTGGATTGAATATCACCTGAGGGGCTTTATTGGTGGTCATTATTTCTTAGGTCTATCTTTTCCAACAGAAGGTAAAGTTGAGGAGGAAAAGAAACCTTTAAAAAGAATCCCCAAAACAACAATGAAAACACAGACTGACAAAATCAACAGATTCCACAAGGAAGGATGCGTGTGCTCAATAAAAAAGTGCTAGTTATTTAATCAGTTGTTTGATTTCTTTTTTGGTGTGTTAATTCTCTCCTTTCAAAGTGCACTTTCCTAAAATTCGGGGAAAACTTGGTTTTTACTTCTGTTGTAGAAGCGTACCAAGCTATTTTCTGCTTAAAAATTGACAGTGTAAGTACTAGTATAGCTTCAGCAGCAGAAGTGGTCTTCCCTAGGAATCATGTGGTTTAAAAGATTGTATTGATGTATTAACCAAGTACAACTTAGTTCTGTAACTTTTGGCTTTCTTATGTTACTTCACTGAGTAAATCTTCAATAATACATCTGGTTGGAAATCTGACACATCTTTTTTAAAAACTTTTTTTTAAGGTGAAATCGATCCTAAAGAGAGGATAGCACGACAGAGGAAACTGTTACAAAAGAAACTTGGCTTAGATATGGGTGCTGCAATTGGGATGAATACTGAAGATCTATTCAATGATGAAGATCTGGACTATTCACCTTCTTCAGTTTCACTAGTAAACAAACAACCTGTAGGTAAAACCTTGTGCTGTTTGACTGCAAGGAATAATACAGTGGGTTTGCTTTAGTTCATAGTCACAGAATCATTTAGATTGGAAAAGACCTTTAAGATCACTGAGAAGAATGTGGCCAGCAGGTCCAGGGAGGTGATCCTCCCCCTCTACTCTTCCCTGGTGAGGCCATGTCTGCAGTACTGTGTCCAGTTGTGCGCTCCCCAGTCCCCAAAAGAGACAGGGAACGGCTGGAGGGAGTCCAGTGGAGGGCAACAAAGATGATTAGGGGAGTGGAGCATCCCTCTTACGAGGAAAGGCTGAGAAGCCTGGGTCTGTTTAGCCTGGAGAAGGGAAGACTGAGAGGGGATCTCAGCAATGCTTACAAATACCTAAAGGGTGGGTGTCAAGAGGATGGGGCCAGACTCTTTTTGGTGGTGCCCAGGGACAGGACAAGGGGCAACGGGCACAAGCTGGAGCACAGGCAGTTCCACCTGAACATGAGGAAGAACTTCTTTACTGTGAGGGTGACAGAGCCCTGGCACAGGCTGCGCAGAGAGGCTGTGGAGTCTCCTCCTCTGGAGATATTAAAAACCTGCCTGGACGTGTTCCTGTGCAAGCTGCTGTAGGCACACCTGCTTTGGCAGGGAAGTTGGACTAGATGATCTCCAGAGGGCCCTTCCAACTCCTACCGTTCTGTGACTCCAAGTGTAAACCTAACGCTTGCCAAGTCCACCAAATTTGTACTTCTCTAGTAGTAATCTACATATTTTAAGTATGATGATCGACATCTAGTATAGTATGCTTTGGCTTCCTGAATTCTTACGCCTCATAGTTGCATGTTAGTGTTAATTGATGTCAAACTGAGAGCAATGTGAGTTTGAGGATTTTTCAGGACCTTCATTGTAAGAAGAATTGACAATGAGCGACTTCTCTTTCAGACTCTTCAGGCTGCTGAGTTAATTGACTCAGAATTTCGAGCTGGTATGAGCAGTAGACAAAAAAATAAAGCCAAAAGAATGGCTAAGCTATTTGCAAAGCAAAGATCCAGAGATGCAGTGGAAGCTAATGAGAAGAGGTATAATAGTGAACTGGTTTGCTTTTATTTTGGTTAAGATGGGATTGTAATTTGATTTATCTGTTGAAAAACTTTCTACAGTCTTTGTATCTTAATCTTTTATGTGCTAATTGTGCTGATGGTAAAACACTTGCATGCCATACTTATTCCCAGTAGAGCTTTGTTAAGGACTTAGCTTCAGAGGAATCTTGAAATAATGGGATGCTACAGTTAAAATTTGTGGTTTGTCCCTGCTATTAAATATGGCTTGAGAATATAGCATGAACATGTGGGATTTAAGATGATAAACAATAACTCAAATTTTAAGATATAATTTTTTCATGTACGCTGTGTTTCCTCACTGTAATTTATAGTGACATATTATTATACCTACTGTGTTTATAACAAGCAGTACACAAATTATCTTTCCTTGATTTTATTTAAGAATTTCTGTATTTCTTGGAAAAGGCTGAGAAGACATGCCAGTTTGGGACAGTATTCTGTCTTCTCACTGAATTTTTTTACATGTAAACTTACATATTTTGCATATTTCATAGTGTAAAATGTCTTTGTTTTGTATTCTTGCCACACTTTATTGCATCTGAGGCTTCAGTTGCATAAGTAATTACTTCCCCTAAAGTATACTTTCAGTTCATAAACTTAAACTTGTTCCTTCTCAGCAATGACAGCACTGATGGGGAACCAGAAGAAAAGAGAAGAAAAGTTGCGAATGTTGTCATCAACCAGCCTGCCACAGACTCAAAAACATTGGTAGAAAATGCTCCAGAAGAGGTATGATGTATTGTTCTGCTGTTAGCAGGAATGATCATTTGGTTTTTTTAGCAGAGTAATGTAAAACAAAACTCCTTTATGCTCCCAAATTCATTGGGCATTTTAGCATTGAGAGGTTCAATAAAGAATGCCGTTGCCAGCTTCCTTTCTATTAATGAAGCAAATGGGCTTCAAACTGTGTGTAGCATTGAGGAAGAAAACACGTTTAATCCACTGGTAGCAGTTTGTGACCCACATGAACCTGAGTAGGTGGATTACAGGTGTCAGACCTGGGTATTAAACTGTAAAACTGTGCTAAATGCTTAGATGATAGGATTACATTGAGCCATAAATAATTTGATCTAAATGTTCATGTACACTTTTTTAATCTTTGCCTTGCTTTAATTAGGCTTAGTTTAGAATTAAGTTCTATCTTTAGTAGCTGAAAATTTAAACAATTACCTTTGTCTTAGAAAAACTTGCATTTGTTTCAATAGACTGAAAAGCTGAAAAATAGTAAGAAATGCTCTACCAGAATACAAATGGTACATGGAAGTTTATTTGAGGAGGCTTTAACTTGATTGGACTCGTATTCTAAAAAAGATTTTTCTAAACATAGCTTAGTAATGAAATTCTAATTTGCAAAATGATTGGGAAATTAATTTGAGGGATTAACGATAACTGCAGGCTGAATAGCTGTTGGTTGCTAGCCTTTCAAATGCTTAGTGTTTGTGATGGTGTGAACTCACTAATGATAGTGCTGTAATTTCCTTTCCACAGCCATGTCAGTTTCCTTCTAGGAAACTTTGGGGTAGTGGATATGCTTCTGGTTTTCAAAACTGCAGGATGTGTTTTAAAAAGGGTGGTGTTTATTACTGGATTAATTGACTCAACTTGATTATGCAGTGTAATTTCGAACTGAGACTTGCCTATCATGTTCTTTAAGGCAAAGTTCATAAATTTAAAGAATCACTGGGGAGGATAAGAAACTTCATTTAATTTTCTGCCTTAGTGTGGTTCCTAAAGGGAGGCTGAATTCCAGAACATCAAAATTAATTACCATAGAGAAGAGGTTACACTACAGACAAACTTCAGAAGTTCTTTTAAAAGATCTAGTGCCAATCCACAAAGTTTCTGAAGTGTGGAAGAAGGTTTGTTGTTTTTTTCAGTTCTGTCCAGTAACAAAGAAAAATACTTTTGGAGGTCTTTGTTATCTTCGTGTATCTAAGTGGCATACAATATAAAAAGTGCTTGCCTGATCCTTTTCCTCTGTTAATTTGTACTTAATAATGTTTTATAAATTTAGGCAAATGAATGGCCCCTAGAAAGCTTTTGTGAAGAGGTGTGCAATGATCTCTTTAACCCTTCTTGGGAGGTAAGACATATGTGCAGTAACTAATAGATTAAATATGTGCAGTATTTGTAGATTAAAAAAAGCTTCAACAAAAGCACAAAAATTGGATGCGTGGGTCTTAAGAGCATTTTGCTAAATCGTAAATACAGGTTACATAGCCAAGACAAATGTGCATTTAGAGAACTGAAGTGGTTTTTAAGACTCGTTTAAAAGGGAAATGAAAATGGATGGCTAATGTATACTCAAGTGGAGAGTGGGAAAGGTATGGAAAACAGTGATTATAAGTGAGAATTCTGGAAGTATTGAAATTCAAGCAAAGTAAAAGCATGTGAATCTATGGTCAAAAAGATTAAGCAATTAAAACAGGCTTGGATTCGTCAGGAGTTTGAGGAATACTGCTTGAGTGTTGCTGACAAGTGGCAAGTTTGTCTAATGCTAAGCTGGTAGAAAAGGGAGGAGGAATCAATCCTTTGGTAACAGGGAGTAACCTGCAAATCATTAGTTATCTTCATTTATTAAAAGGAACTTCAAAGTTTGTTTTAGAATGATAGTAAATTCCCACTACAAAAACTATGTATTTGGTTGCCTAGACAACTTATTTTCAAGATTGAAAAACCTCTTCTGCTCACCCTTTTATGCAATTCTTACACTATTTTCCACAAACTTTGATATCTTTTCTAAGCAAAAATATGAAGTAGCTGACAATGGTCCTTGAGCAGAAGATAGAAATAACTGTTGTCAACTAGCTTAAGTTTTTTGGTAAAAAAAAAAAAAAAATCTTTTTAAAAGATTGTTAACACCAACTATAGCATACTTAAGGTGTATCTGTAGCACAGTTTTGGTGATACCGAGTTGGGTCTGCCCATACAGCCTTCAAACTGGGAAACCAGAAATAGATTATATGTAGCCAGCACAATTATTTTGGGCCCAGAAAAAGGATAACTATATTTTTGTTGGCACATAACTGCGTCTGAGCTAGTAAGTCTTACCTTACCTTAAAAGCAGGCTGTTTGCAGTTGAAGTCAAAGTCTGCTTGTCTTGTGGAACGCAGACATTCTCATAGCTTTCCTAGCACATTTGGTACAGGGTGCACACATCTTAATTAAGGAAGTAGATCAATACAGAATCATTATTACAGTATGTTCTGGATGAAAACCAGGTTAAACTACCTCAAAATGTATGTTTATAAAATGGCCCTCTGGCATCTTCTTTCAGTGTTTAGAGGCAGCCTGGATGACTAGTTCAGACTGCTTGCCTAACTTATAGGCAGCTGAGATCAGGCAAGATGAATCCTGCTACTGGTATTTCCTTGATTTCCAACCAGTCTTGCTGTTTTGTGTTTGCAGAAGCTGAAAAGTTAACTAGCAAAGTCTTCCTATTTTGGCTTGTAAAAATTAGCTTATAATTAATCTTGGGCCAAATAAATGATTGGTGTATTATGAACAGTTAGTATTTTAAGACTAGGCTCTCTGGCAGGTTTTTGTTGGCTTGCTTATAGCTTTTCCCAGCAGCCACTGAGCTGTACATATGAGGATGTGTATGCTTGTATTTCATTTAAGATACCCTGATTAAAGGGAGGACCTACCAACTACTTAGTTCTAGTTGTTGCTATTATGAAATGAAATACAAAAAAGAAGAGTAAGTTCTGCTCTAACATGTGTAAAGGCCTCTCGATGAAAATCCCGTGCAAAACTTTGCTTTTGCAACTTTCTGTGTATCTACTGAGTGGGCTTTTCTTGATTAGACAATTATTAGTACAGTTACATATCACAAATACCAGAAACGGGTGTTTCTGTAGCACATCTTTCTGCTGGTCTTCTGTCATTTCCAAAACTCTTCCTAGTGTGTTCAACTGTTTGTGTTTGGTGGGAACATGTAAGCGCCTATGATTTGCTTTGGGAACATATCACTTGTTTGCTTATTTTTTTAATATTCAGCCAAGTAAGGCAGGTTTTTAAGCTATGCAGAATAGTCATTCTCAGAAATTTGTTCTGCAGACCTCAAAATATTCAGTGGGGATCCACACTATGTTTAAGAAATATAAAGAGTTGTAAAGAAATACAGTACAGACTCCAAAGAGAAATATAAGATGTTAAAGAAATATAAGAATATTGCTTTTCTTTAGCTTATAAACTTACTGAAAACATCAATGTCTTCTAGTTGCTCTTTCTCTGAAAAGTAGTGTCTTATAATGAGGCAAAACTAAATGAAAACTGTCTTTGGCTACATTACTGCAAATATGATAATATATTATGTGTTAGAAAACAGAGGCAATTCTTAATTGCTTCTGTCCATAAGCTGGCAAATACTGAGGAAAAAAACAGGTAGATTTTGGACAGATAAGTATTTTAAGTGTATGAGTTGAGCTAATAAAATACTACCCTTTCCCGCAAGTCTAAGTACCACTAACTCTGCAGCACTTGAAATGTCTCTATTAAGAATAAAGTACTATTGTTTCTGTTGTTCAGTTTGGTTTTTATCTTCTGTTCCTAAATATTTAAAAATTGACTTCTTATTTCACTTTTCTAGGTTCGACATGGTGCAGGTACTGGACTGAGAGAGATACTTAAAGCTCATGGTAAAAGTGGTGGTAAAATGGGAGATAGCACTTTAGAAGAGGTAAGTTTCCAGTCACGTAGACTTAACATGTTACTTAAGTGAATTTTAGAAAACAGGCTTCTTAAAATACTTAAGCTTTGCAGGAGGTACATGATCTGGAGGAATATAAACTGTGAGATGTGTCTACTCAAAGTAATCCGGATGAAGTCACTGTATGCACTGATGACGTGTTTACATTGTTTTTTAAAAGGCCTGTGCAAAAACCAATACTACTGTATAAGCAGCTGTTAATATATAGACTGTGTGAAAAGTTATTAAACACTTGAGTTCCATACTGGAAAATAGTATTTCCAGGTCACGGTAAGGGTGCGCTGAAACAGAATTGACAATTTGATTATGTAATTCTAGTGAAGTGTCTCAGACCATCTGATTCTGCTCACTTAAATAGTAAGGTGACTCTGTTGATCTGCTTGCTTTGTTGTTATGAGAAAAAGTATTTAAGTAGTCTGTTTAAAAGGAAAACATTGCTGAAAAAGATAACCCTACAGTAATAACTTGTTTACTAATAGTGGATATCACCCAGAGTCATACTGACTTCCCCGCTGTAAAAGCAGCTGGGAGAGCTTGTGGTTTAGAGAATTGAAGAATGAGGATATACAGTTATCAAATGTAAATCAAGCTACTTCAGCATAGTTTGTATATAGGGAAAGCAACAGCTGCCCATCTCTCCTTGCTTCCATGTAGAGTAGTATTTGTTCCATGAAGATTGCAGGGTGATAGTAACACATGCTGCAATAAGATACTTTAAAGCGTTTCTTAACTATCTGTGGAAAGAGTGTGTGTACTCCAGGCTTACTTCAAAGGCTGCTGTGTGCTATATGCAGGCTATAGTTCTTTGACATGGATGGGTATACGAAATCCATAATATGATGAGAGGTTTTTTCATTAAAATTACAGTTTTCAAGGGAAGTGGTGATCTAGTAGGCAAATAGTGGAGATGAGAAAGATGATGCCTGAGCAGTTGCTTTTACAGGGCTTCTGCTCTAAGACTGAGAGTTACAGAGCTATTGAGTCTCTAACAGAGGCCAGAGCTTCAAGACAAGCTTGGTCTAAATTGCTTAGTTAAATCTGGAGGAGATGTGTCTGAAAAGCGAGTTCCTTTCCTTGGGTCTCCAATAGCAGAGAAGCACTGCTTCATAGTTTATGATTATTTCTAAATATTCTTCAGATGTGTTCATTGATTTGCCTAGGATGTGTTGACATTAGTCAGTGTAGATTATCTGAATGACCTTACATTTGTGTGCTGTGTAGGGCTAAAATTATCTGTCTACCTTACAAGGTGGTCTCTAGCCTTTTGATAAAGGTACTATGTGTTTTTAAAAAAAATTATGTTTTTAATAAGCCACATGAGCTGAATTAGTGCTATTTTGCCTTGACTGTCTGTGCAAGATGACTGTATTCAGTCAATTTAAATGTTGTCACCTTTTATATAAAATTTTAGTTAAAGCAAGCATATCAGAAATCCTTTATGAATAGTCAAGGCGTTCAATTTTTCTCTTTTTACAGATGATTCAGCAGCATCAGGAGTGGCTAGAAGACTTGGTTATTAGACTTCTGTGTGTGTTTGCATTGGACAGATTTGGAGACTTTGTTTCAGATGAAGTAAGTTGTCTCTGAGTGAACAGATGGATCAGCAGGCTTCTGCAGGAGATAATATTGCAGCAGATCAGCTATGCTTTGTACAGTGCTACTGCATGTGCCTGTTGTAACTGCTCACAGATGCTTATTACAACGTAGCAGATACATAAATTTCACCTTGTTTGTATAGCAGTTTTGGTCATCTGACTCTACTTACACTAGTTTCTTTCTAAGTCGAATTTCATACAGAAATACCTGTTTCATCATTTGTTTTATTCTAGGTGGTAGCACCAGTACGTGAGACTTGTGCTCAGACTTTGGGAGTAGTATTGAAACATATGAATGAGACTGGAGTTCATAAAACTGTGGATGTTCTCCTGAAGCTGCTTACACAGGAACAGTGGGAAGTGAGACATGGTGGTCTCTTAGGAATAAAGTATGCTTTGGCAGTACGTCAGGTAATAACTCTCATCACAAACTGCAGAGAGCTTTGGAACAAAAAGCTCTGCTCAAAGTTAAGGATGTGGCTGAACAATAGATAGGTGTGATAAAGCAAGCTTGCTTGCACTGCAGCTTTTTGTGGGTTGTAAGATGTGTGACTGTATTTTTATACCCAGGCTGCAGAAATCTGCAAGTGTATAGCAAAGCTGTATTGTTGTAACTTGGTAAGTTACTCACACAAAACATTATAAATAGAGGCTCTGCTTGCCTGGGTTTGATCATACTTTCATGTGCAAGGTTAACAGAGCTGAGTGCTACAAGAGGTTTAGTCTGTTCATGGGATTATTCTGCAAATGCTGAGCTCTGGTTACACCAAAACAGACCTGAGTTACAGTTAATTCAAATTTATAACCTAGATTTTACTTCATGAATAGTAACTTAGAATATTTAGATTATAGTCGTGGACCTGTAGCTTCTGTTTTATATAACAGGTTTATATGCTTTTTAAGTTTAAAAGTGCTTTTGTTGTTTTTGGCAGGACATGATCAACACTTTATTGCCTAAAGTGTTGCCTGCAATAATTGAAGGTCTCCAAGATCTGGATGATGATGTCCGAGCTGTTGCTGCAGCATCTTTAGTACCAGTAGTGGAAAGCTTGGTCCAACTTCAGTCTCAGAAGGTGACTGAATTATTTTCCTTCATTTGTGATTGAAAAGTTCACTTTTGGTCTGAGTGAAGAAAATGCTTAGAGGCAGCACTTGCTTTTTACTACCCCCCGCCCCCCCCCCCCCCCCCCCC
>VZSC01018470.1:33396-86874 GCA_013398225.1 Steatornis caripensis
AATAACCTCTTCTGCTTATTTGTGTAGGTGCCTTTTATTCTTAATACTTTGTGGGATGCACTTCTGGAGCTGGATGACTTGACAGCTTCCACAAACAGTATCATGATCCTTCTTTCTTCCCTTCTCACTTATCCTCAGGTCCGCAAATGCAGGTAACTTTTCAATTAGTGTTGCTTCAGTGTTGCAGGTTTGACTGTTCAGTTATTTTCAAATTGGAATAATCGAAGTTGCTTTCAAATCTTGTTTTAAATCAGCATTTTAATTTTACTCTTGCTTTTCTTTAAAGTCAAGATTAGGATAGTGCTTCTATTTTCATTACATTAGTAAAAGGCAACAAAGTAATTAAAAGGTACTAGGCACTGTTTATATGTGACTTCACCCCTGCCCCCCTCCATTCATCTTGGGCATTTTAGTAAAGGGTATCGGCTCCACTGATACAGTGGTCCTGCCCACAGACTTCTTATTTGTCTGCACCTTGTCAACAAACTCCAAACAAGAGCAAACTGTGTACATTAAAACACATACATGTACCTCTAGAACTTTACTATTTGAACATTTGTAAAGAAGGCTACAAGCTTTAAAATTCACATCAATATTACAACCAGTAATTCTCTGACTGGTTGAAGACAATGCCTAGTTCCTCTCTGTTTGGGACTTAGTCAAATTAAAGGAATTGCATGTAAAATTTTTCGTAACACACATGGTAAACTCACAGCATCTGCACCTAAGGTAGATGTTTTACACATCTTATCTTTCTCATCCTATATAACTGTCACTGCCAAAGCTGTTTTTTGCCAAAATCAAGAATGAACTTTTGTTACTAATGCCATCTTTAATTCAGCATGTACTACTTGCATCAGTTGATGTGCGAGTTCATGCACAAAAGATCCAAGCTTGTTTTTAGTTATCTCTAAACTCATAAATGCCTAATATTAAATTCAAAACAAAACCAAAAAATCCCTTTTTTCTAAATAGTTGAACAAAGCCCAAAATATAATCTGGGAAACAGTGCAGTAAAAATATGTGCTTGAATCGACTAGTTCTTTATACCACTAAGAAAAAACAGTATTTTCCTGAAAAAATACACTGACTGAAACTATTTTAAATATTTAAGCTGTAGTAACTTGATCCTTCACTTAAAATCACCAAGCATATACAATAATACTTCTTTTAATAAACTTTCTTTTGGATAAAACTTTATAACTGAGGATAAACAAAATTAACTTGGCTGTGTCTGGTTTTTTTCCCCCCTCCCCCCTGTCATTGCCTCTCCGTTTCCCCTTCATGTACTAGTATTCAGCAGTCACTCACAGTTTTGGTCCCACGTGTGTGGCCGTTCTTGCATCATACAATATCTTCGGTGCGAAAAGCAGCACTGGAAACATTATTCACGCTGCTGTCTACCCAAGATCAGGTAAGAAATAGTTATTAGTGTTTCACTATTGTGTGTATTGGAATCTGCTTGACCATATGCTATCCTTGTTTCAGAGTTCTTCAACATGGCTGACTCCAATTCTGCAAGACATGTTGAGGCACATATTTCAGTTTTGTATCTTAGAAAGCAACCAAGAAATTCTGGATCTTATTCACAAGGTAGTTGCATGACTTATGACCTAGATGTACAGTGTTTGTGTATTCTGCTCTTTCATATCATCTGCACATCTGTTCAGATGAAGATTAGTGTATTCATGTTGATTATTTTATAGTCAGCCTATTTGATGCTTTACTATACAGTAAGGAGAATAGGATGGTTCCTACAGTTTATCAGCGCGTATATGATCTTACGTAGACCACATACAAATGTGTCCACTATGGTTCTTTCCCAAGGTATGGCTGGAACTGTTAAACAAGGCGTCTGTACAGTACGTAGTTGCAGCTGCTTGTCCATGGATGGGAGCCTGGCTCTGCTTAATGATGCAGCCGTCTCATTTGCCCATTGATTTAAACATGTTGCTAGAAGTAAAAACAAGATCAAAAGTAAGTGAAATGTGACCTCCCTAACTGTTCTGGGAAAAGTCGGAAATTGATTGGCTGTATATGAAGACACATTCTAAAGGTGTTAGAGGGGAGTGGTGTTGCCTTCCTGCAACTCTGAATGTAACCTGTCGTAGAAACCTCAAGTCTGTAGAGCAAAACAGTTCTTGTCAGGTTATCCTTGAGAATTCAAAGTTCTGTTGTGTAGCATGCTCCCTGTGAATACTTTATAAAGTCCTTATTTACATGGTTCCGTAACTATCACAGTTCCACATTGTCTGTTTGAAGGATTGAGTTAAGTCTAAAAGCATTGCATTATTTCTGAAAACGTGCTGAAAGAGGTTTCCTTTTTCCTCTGTGTGGCCTCAGTTTGTCAGCTATATGTTGAGTAAAGGTTTTAATATTATAGTGAAGAAACCATATCACATGTCTAATAGGACCACAGAATACTATTAGTGGAGAGGCGATTTACAATTATTAACTACTTTAAGAAGTTGGTTGTCCAGGAAATGCTTAGTCCAACTTCTGCAGGGTATGATGGTTATTGGAAATGTTATGGAATATGAATTCATCTTTTCTATTACAAACACATTTACTTTCAACCTCTCCCAACTTTATTCCACAGGAAAAAGCAGGCACTAAACTGCGTCAAGGTCAAACCCAGAATAAGGAAGTGATTCAGGAATATATTGCTGGGGCAGACAGCATTGCAGAAGATCCAGCAACCAGGGATTATGTTGTCATACGAGCTCGGATGATGGCAGCAAAGTGAGTTTACTGGAAAAAAAATACTTAAAAGCAATTTTTTTTTATATAGTGGTTTTGCCGAAATCTAATTATGTAGACTTTTTTGGCATCTTCATCTCGAATCATAAATTGCAGAGGAATTGTAACGTTGAATTGACTGTTCTTTCTCCTTTTTTCAGGTTGCTGGGAGCACTTTGTTGCTGCATTTGTGACCCAGGTGTAAATACAGTTACTCAAGAAATAAAGCCAGCTGAATCATTAGCTCAGCTACTGCTCTTCCACTTGAATTCTAAATCTGCCTTGCAGAGGATTAGTGTTGCATTAGTAATCTGTGAGTGGGCAGCCTTGCAAAAGGTAGGATGTTTCTGCAGCAAAAATAAATTTTACTTGCTATCTTAATCCAAAGCTTTTGGTCTGCTACTTAGCTTGAAATAAAATTTCAGTTGATAAACTAAAATGGTATTTATACATCTAAATACTAAAATCTTGATTGTTAGACAATGGAGAAATACATTACTCGGTAGCTAAAAGCCAGCTGTCAAAACTATGAAGCAGTAAATATATTCACATTTCTTTTACAAATAAGTCTGTTCTCAAGGTGCATGTCATCTAAGGTCAACGCTTCCTTTTAATATGACGGTCTTCCCTGTATTTGCTGTCACTGCTGCTCTAGTGGCAGACTGAAGGTTTTGTTCATAATCTTTAATATTCTGTGTTACAAATGTTAATGGTCTCTCTGGACATCTGGATTTTTGTAGCTAGATTGTGCTGTTTAATGCACAAAACCAAACAAAAGAAATCGTGATTTCTCAGAAATACAAACTATGACTTTTCCTGTTACAGGAGTGTAGAACTGTGGCCATTTGTGTGCAGCCTCGTTTACTTGGGGTCCTTTCTGAACATCTCTATTATGATGAAATTGCTGTTCCTTTTACACGAATGCAGAATGAATGTAAACAACTCATCTCATTGTTAGCTGATGCACATGTTGACATTGGAAACAGAGTAAACTGCAGTGTATTTACAATAGATCAAGCTAATGAGCTGGTAAGTAGAGGCATGCCTACCCTTCCTTCAAATCTATTCTTGTCTTGAAATACATCTTCAGCGTAATTATTGCACAGATGGTAAATTTCAGAAATAATGTGGTGACTTTACACATTCTTTGACATGAGATATTTAATAGATACTTACCAATTCCCCTGCAGTGTTTACAGGCTATGCCAAAAATTGAGTAGAATGCAAGGTAGATACCAAACAGGACTAAAAATTGTCAGTGTTTTAATTCCAGGTGTAGATTCATTATTGCAATCTACACAGAAGAAAAAAAAGCAAGCTGGAATTCCCACAAAACCACTGTCAAAAAAACTAGTAAACAATCTGAATTCTAGACCTTTTCCCTGCTCTGACCCCCCCAAGCATATGTTTTAAAGTGTTTTTTTTCTGTGGCTGTTGGATTGTTTTATCTTTTTAAATATGAAAACATCAGTGTTAGATGTGCTAATAAAAGGTAGCACTTGATATGAAAAGCTCTGTAAGTAAAAATAGAGATGATAATGTTGGGGCAACAAATTAAAAGGTTTTTCATCCAACCCCAAACTGGCCTCTTAAGCAGAGAGAAAGGTGAGTGTGGACAGATGAAGTAGCATGTAAATGAAGAGCTTGGGGATTTGAGAGCCTGCAAAACGAAAGGGCACTGAGGTGGGATGTGTGTGTAGATTTGAGGGGATGACGTAATAGTGATAGATGTGGTGCAGCTTGGGGCAGGGAAGGAGGGGGATTAGGATCCTCAGTGTGTTTGTGTGTACAACTGGGATGATAAGGATAAGAATAAGAGAAGGTTTAAGTTTGTATGATTATGGCCATGATGACTGTGGCATGATGGATCTTGAAATTCTCAGATGGTAGTATTTATGTAGGAATATGCAGTATCTTAACTTGGAAATCTCAGCATATCTTTAAAGTTACAGATAATTGTGTATATGGGCTGTGGGGATTTTGGCAGTCAGTCTAGTTATGGTTACCATCTAAAATGAGTACATTCCCAAGGTAAAGCTAGATAGAATCATGTGAGCTGATACAAAAAACACTTGTCTGAAGTACAGGAGTCTTCATATACCTCAACTGTTTACCCTTGAGTTTAGGGATAGGGCTGCTTGACCAATGTGTGTTTTTTCAAAAGATAGCCATTCTGGATTAGAAGACTCATTCCCTGGCTATCGGCTGTTTTCTGTGGCTGTCTTCTGCACCCTTTTCAAGTTTTCTTGAAATACAGACACCAAACCTACTCTGCATTGTAGTATGAGTCTTCATGCATTAGATATAAAAAAAACCCGTGCTCCTTGCTATTCCTGTTTTTGTATCCTTTGGTTGTTCCAGTCGTCAAGGTCATGTGGAGTAGAACTTGAGGTATCTACAGAATGAAGCAATAGAAGTCTGATAGTTGAAAGACTTGACCTGAACATTTAAAAGTAAAAGGCAAAAACCAAAACCCCTTTAGACTAACACTCTCAGCAGCTGTCGTCTTTCCTGTACTTAGAAGTCTGAGTATCCTATCAGTAGAATAAATTCAGCGTTTCTGTGATTCCATGTTGCTTTTAATGTTTCGTGTGAAAGATTTAAGCAACAGAAGCCAGCCAGTTGTGAGGGAAGATATGGCAAGTCCTGCAACTACTGTGTTGTGCTGACTTGTTCCTTAAATTTTGATCCCAGTCTCTTTCCTCAAAAGAAAACAAGCTTAGAAACAACTTGTTCATGCACAGGACCTTGCACATCCTTTCTGGCCTCTTCTATTCATTGCATATTGTCCTTTGCGTATCTGTCCTGTGCTTATGTATTGCCAGAATATCTGGGTATATCTGATGGATGTAGGACAATTAAATTTGGAGGAGTATGTAAACTCCTCTTCTAGCTCTGGAAATCTAGACTTGAAATGTTCATAATATGCCTAATTTTCTCCTTGAGCTGCAGTTCAAGATTCCAGAAACTACATTTTGGAGCATTTCCTGCTATTTGCTGGAAAATTTGAGATGATAATACGTGGTGAAATGACTCATATTCTGCCACAAAAACCATGGTTTCCAGAGGCTATTCCATTTTACAGTAAATTAAACAGATTAGTAACTCTTTCTTCCTTGTTATTAGGTTACTTCTGTTTTCAATGAAGTGACATCATCCTTTACTTTGAATCCTAAAATTCTACAACAGTTGGACAGTAAACGACAACAAGTTCAAATGACTGTTACAGAAACAAATCAAGAATGGCAAGTGTTGCATCTGCGCGTCCATACATTTGCTGCATGTGCAGTTGTGAACTTGCAGCAACTTCCAGAAAAGCTAAATCCTGTTATAAAACCCTTAATGGAAGCTATCAAAAAAGAGGAAAATACCCTTGTACAAAACTATGTGGCTTCATGTATCGCAAAGTTACTTCAGCAGTGTACACCAAGGTCTCCTTGTCCCAACTCAAAGATTATAAAAAATCTCTGCAACTCCCTCTGCGTGGATCCACATCTTACCCCACTAGCAGCATGTCCTGCACAGCCTCAAACTAGCCATGAAAACTCAAAAGGTATGATATCTGAGACTGCCAGGATTCTTAAAATATGTCTGTTTGTCTCCGAACTGTTAAAATGAGTATTTGAGTGAGTCTTGTTTTTGAAATGCCAGCAACTGAGTCTTCATTTATTAGTAATTATTTCATTTAGGTATCTTAAACTGTACACCATGTGCAACTAAAGATGCGTATAGTTTTCAGAAACTTTATGTATGAAAGACCTTTATTCCAATTTTGTTATTTACTGTTGTCCAGTTATTACCCACTTATGATCACATTTCATTTACACGAGTTATGAAGTTTTTCATTGAAATTGAATCAGTATGGAAATCGGCATAGCCTGTTAGAAAAAACTCTCGCTGGAGTTATGTTTCATAGTCTAGTAGTAAGATAACAAAAGATGAGGACAGCATTTGAAATCAACAAATAATCCTATGCATGCTATGGTCATGGACTTTCTTTAAATGACTGTCCCTTGCTAAAAATGTATGGATTGAATGAACAACACAAATTAAGACCTTAACATTCTCAAAGATTCTAACCTGCTTTAAGGTTTGACCGTTACACATTTTACTTTTTCTTAATGAATGTGTCGTCCTTCTTCTCAGAGTAGAATAACATTCACATCTGATTGAAAGTTAAGCTGATTAGCATAAATAGAAACATCAACAAATCCAAAGATACTGATGGCATCTGCTGTTGTATCATGATAGAAGTATTGAACTGTTAGTAAAGGACACAGAACATGAGTTTGTTTAAACTGTATAACATAATGTGTTTTTTATATAAAAAAAATTTGTGCAGACTTCTTGTATTTTAAGTTTTGTTACCTATGTTTCTTGCTGAATAAGAATTTATGTGGCAGTTTGCACACTTAGATTTTCTTGCCGGGTCTATAGTGTGCTTTTCAGAGATTAACTGTACTCTGTACTTATTTCGTCCTTGAGGATGATGGCACTTAAGGGTTTTTTAAAGCAAGTTATCTGCAGATGACTTGTAGGTAGCTATCCCTTCCACCTGTGTTTTAAACTGCAGCTTAAATTGTTGTCAGCTGTTGACCCTTTTCCTTTAGGGCCCAACTCTGATAAAGATGGGATGCATCATACAGTTACTAAGTACAGGGGAATAATTACACTGTACAGACATCAGAAAGCTGCTTTTGCCATCACAAGTCGGCGAGGTCCTACTCCAAAAGCTCCAAAAGCCCCAATTGCGGATCTCCCTGCTGGCAGTAGTGGAAGCATTCCTACAGAACTTGATGAGGTAAATTTCAAAAACGTGTTTCCAGCTTTGCACATTGACCCATTCTTCCATTAGTTTCAATTCACTGGAGTTGATAGCCCTATAATAGGGACATCCGGGATATTTTCTTGAGAGAACAGAGTTGATGTAAAATTTTGTAATGCAAGCAGCACATGTAAATTGATGATGATGATGTTTTAAATCTTCAGTGTGTCACTACGAAAGTTAATATTCCTGAAATATTTTACGTTTAGTACAGGATATGAATTTCTCAACGTGAATCCATGCAAATGGATTTCCACAGACCATGCTATGATTGTGTCCTGTTACCCATGTTAGTGCTGGTCATCTTGATGCACAGCTGAAGCTCTGAAGCATTAAAAGCAGCATTTGAAATTTGAGCAGCTTTAGGATGTACATGTGACTTCCACACTTCATATGCTAAATTTTTTTGTTACTGTTTTATTCATGTAAAACTTCAGCGTGTTTTAATAAGATCCTAGACAGGACTGTGATTCCTAAACAGTGTTGTGGATTTTGTTCTTAATTGTTACAGTGATTTTTATCAATTCCACTTCCTGAAGACAGTGAGAGCTTAATAACAAATCAAGTATTGCTTTTGGGAAGTTTTGCTAGCATGTTACTGTTCTTGGTGTCCCCTATATTTGGCAGTATCTGAGGTTCTGAAACTGGAACCAGTTGGCAGAAGTCTTGCTGAAATGGGCCTGTAACAGACAAAGCCATCCCCAAACTTAGAGGTTCTAAATAATCTGTTATAAAAGATTTTAGTTTTTTACCTGTATAAAAAATAAATAACTTGCAAAGAAAAAGATCACTGAGCAAATGTGTCATAGATAGCTATAAACACGATCAGAATTGAGTGCCTATATAACAGTGGGAGCCTCCTTGAAAAAAATTATTATTCTTAAACATAGCTGCCCTCACTACTTTCTTAAATTGTTTCATTCTAGGCTCAGAAACCCTATGTTGTACAGAGAAGAGGAGCTGAATTTGCCTTATCTACTATAGCTAAACATTTTGGTGCTGAAATGGCAACAGGATTGCCACATCTCTGGGATGCTATGGTTGGTTCATTAAGGAGCAACATTCACATAAATAATTTTGGTAATTACACTTCCGATTTAAGTTGGAGGGGCTGGTAGGCTGGGGGCAGTATGTCAGTATTAAACTGAATACCTTTTCTATTTTTAACAGACCGAAAGTCCTTACTGGAAAAAGGAGATGCTCCTGCCCAGGAGCTAGTAAATTCTCTACAGGTTTTTGAAACAACAGCAGCTTCAATGGATACTCAGCTACATCCTCTGGTAACCATATGAAGCAGTTCAGTCTGTTCATTGCCACAGTTTTAAATCTTTGTTTTGTAAAGCTGCTTTATAGATGTTTCTTTGATTTTGCTCAAACAGTGTTTTTATTAGACTTGCTAGCCTGTCTCTTCTCAAAGTCTTGTGTCCTAGTCTTGATAAACTGAAGATACAGGCTTTTATCGTCAGCAGTTAAGCTGTTAATGCTTCAAAGCTATTTTTTCCCATGTCATATAAATCTTAAATTCTGTGTCTGTTTATGCAGGCTGTAGAATAAACCAAAAGCAAACACCTACCTACAATTTAGACTTGTCCTACCCTTATCTGAATGAGATGCCCAAACATGATTGTGTCTGAAGTTTGAATTACGATAATATTTATGCTATTGTTACATTGAAATCAGCATCTCAACTCCGCTTTAATCTAATTCCAGATTTCCTAAACCTGGAGAACAGACAGGCTTCCTGTGCAGGGAATACAAAAAGGGAGGCTTCAGTTATCCCACAGTAGACTGGATTTGATTAATTTTTGTTACGTTTATTTTTACTCACCACTCAATGTAAAAGACTTAACATCTTCTATGCAGTAATAGGCTCTGAACTGACTATTTCTACTCAGGAGAGAGCTCTGGGACTTAGGATAGTTCTGTGAAAGTATCAGCTGAATGTAAAGTACTGGTTAAAAAAACCAATGGGAAGTTAAGAATGTAAACAGAACAAGCAAGTCACCACTATGCTTGCATCTGAATACAATTTTCATTACTAGTCTATCTCCAGTACTATAGATCAGAATAAATACAGTAGCACTGGAAGAGGCATGGAGAGGGCAACAGGATCATAGAAATACATGAAAAGGCTCCCATGCAAGGAATAAGTAGGCCAGAACTCTGTCTGGAAAGGATATGATGGGAAAGGATAGGCATAAGGAATGGCTGTAGAATTCTGAGCAGATGGGGAAGACTCATACGGAACATACGGAATTGCTTCTTACCTATTTTAATAAAACACTGAAGTGATTTTGAGTTAATTTTGCATATGACATAGAAAGATATATATACACACATACATGTAGTGTGTAGTTAATGTACAGATTGGTTTAAAAAAAAATCATAGAAAGATAGAAAGTCAAAGAGGGTGGAATTGATTCATCAAAGCTAATATTTAGGCATTTCCACACTAGGAAAAACATGACCATCAGGTCAAGATATCTGACATAAAAATGTATTTGTGCTGATGGAAAAAAAAGGCAGGTATGTACACATGTATCCCCTTGGGAAGATGTGAATTTCCTTCTGGGTGTCTTTCTAGTCACACAGAGTTAGTAAGACTCCCAACATGAATAATTCATCTGCCTAAACATAAATGGCATGAGTCTAGGACAAATTTGCTAGCTGGAAGGAATTCTTTAATCTATGTATTTAAGCAATAATTCTTTTTTTAATAAGAAGTTGTGAGTACTTAATACTGTATTTTTCCAGTGTCAAACACTTCCTTAACTACAGAGGGCTTCTTCAATTTGCATTTTGAGTAAAACCGTAAACATTTCATTTCTCCCTGAATTGCAACTGTATTGGGGAGTAGTGACTTGTTCATTTTTTTTGTTTGAAACTATTAGATCTTGCGAAGGAGACATTTCAAGCACCCTTTGGGAGGCAACAGTGACTTTAAGAGACTGTTTACTTCAAAATAATTTGTAATTTGTTTATAATTGTTAATGTTTTTCCCACCCTTCTATTCAGTTAATACAGCATTTGCCTCATCTCTATATGTGCCTTCAACATCCCAGCACTGCAGTGAGACACGTGGCTGCCCGTTGTGTAGGTGTTATGAGCAAAATCGCTACCATGGAAACAATGAATATCTTTCTAGAGAAAGTCCTACCGTGGTTGGGAGCAATAGATGACAACACCAAACAAGAAGGTGCAATTGAAGCACTTGCATGTATCCTTGGTTGAGAAAATGCGGAAAGCTCTTTGCAGTTGCATAAATTGGGGGTATAAAAACTATTGCCTGAAAAAAATGGGAGGAGGAATGAAATAAAATGTTAAGCTATTTTCCTCCTGTAGACAAGAAATAGAAGAAACTTTGATTTCCATTGCCTTTATTTTACCTGTCAAATGAAGTTTTGGTGGAGGTAATTGTTTCTCAAACCATGAAATTCACTGGGCTAAATGTAACTGCGTAGATCAGACTCCCCCCCACCCTCCCCACGCATTGCTTTTAGTAGAAATCTTGTTCACTGAATGTTATGTATTAATGACTTTTACCTATTGAGTGTGAAATCTGATGGGTATATATTGATGTCAGACAATCCTGAAGTGGTAAAAACTATTTCCTTAACAACTGATCTAGGCGTAATGGAGCAGCTGGATGTTGGTATTGTTCCATACATCGTTCTTCTAGTGGTTCCAGTTCTGGGTAGAATGAGTGATCAGACAGACAGTGTACGTTTTATGGCTACTCAGTGCTTTGCAACACTAATTAGACTAATGCCTCTTGAGGTAAGCTCAAGTCGTGTAAGTATAGTGAATATGTGAACAGTCTGAATTGTCCTGCATCCACTTTTTCACCAGCCACAAAGTCTAAGCTTCTGGCTTATTAAATGCTGAATAAGTAACTGTTTCTATAGATGTTGAGACCATATCAGATAATTGAAGATGTGTCCTTTATAATGTCAAATGAGTAAAATTGGACCCTCTGTTAGTAATTCTCTAAATTAAGATTTCTCTTTATAAGAAACTCGTTTCAACTGTGTACATAAAGTGTATATTCATTAATTTTGTGTGTAATGCTGCTTTTGCTAGTTTTGGCTCAAAAGTCTTAGGGGTTACATGTGTGCACTCCCTAGGTATGTGTGGTGGTGTGTATGGGGTCAAGAGAAATGCATAAAAAAAGCATCACGCTTTAAGGCTGGGCTGGCTATTAAATGGATTACAGATGCTCTGTATTAATGCCTTTTCTCCCCAGGAGGGGAAGAGAAAAGGGTGAGAGGTTTTATGGGCTGGAAAAAGTAAAGTAGTTTTAATGAAACAATAACAAAAAATACTGATTCAAAAGGAAAAAATGAAATAGCAGTAATAGAAATGGTGTGGAAGATAAGTACAGTTACTTATTCCTAGTTTTTAAAATCAAAAAGCTCCATTCTGCAGCTTTGGGCAAGGTATTAAGTGTGTTATAATCCAGTAGTGTTTAATCAATACAGGTTTGCTTCAGTTTTTCACTCCTCCTACAACTTGCATACCTCAGACCCTTTCTAGTATTGTACTTCAAGGACTACAAGGCTTCTAAGTAACTTATTTTCACCACCAGATGGTAATAGAAGACAATTTAGAATTCGTTTGCATGTTTCTAATGGAAAACAAAAATTGTCAGTTTAATGTATTCAGTATCTTTTATCATCTCAATTTTTAATTTAGCGTATTAGAATCTTTGAATCTGGTAACTAGCAATCTGCCTTTAATGGAGCACTTTATGCTTACACTGACATGTTGAAAAAAGTTGAAAATCAGCAAAGTGGAAATTAATTTCTGGCATGCTGCTGTTCATTCCAATGCCATTTGCACCAGTGCCCTTCTTCATATGCATCTAAATGCAGTCCTGTGGAATACAGGTAGCTTAGATATTTTTAAAAGCTATTTTAATAGAATTTAGTGAGCATCTCTTAATGTAGAATACCTGTTTTAGTAATTGCATACATATGCATGATCCGTTCATGTTTCTTTTCCGTAGTTACTCAAGAACTCCCTTAGGACTTCCCTTTCCAGTTAAGGAAGTTCAGTAACAGATATTGAACTATATTAAATATGCAAATTTAGGAATACACAAACTTCCAGTGAAGTGGATTAACAATGACAGAAAATACCAGTATTGTTGTGGGATAGTCTTTCGCATGCTAGCAATTTTAAGTGTTAGGCAAAACAAGGAAGTTAAACTGATAACTGTAGAGGGGTTGGAGTAATCTCAGTGGAAAGAGTAGGGGACAGATTGATAAGGGACTAGGGAAATAGATGTCTTATGGGGAAATACTTTATTTAAGGAATCATTTTTTGACATGGAAATAACTTACCAAGTTTTCATAGACAAAGTTTCACACATGCTTTGTGTGAAAAAACTTAGAGTGGTGTATTATGGATATATTTTACTTTTTTTAATTGGGAAGACTTTTTTAGGGTAGTCTTGCAGATATTTCAAAAGACAGACTCTTACAGTATTCAGTAGATATAGTGGTATTACTAAAACAAAAAAACCCCTCTTTCTACTCTCTGTTTCATGTCCCTGAAGCATGACTTATAACAAAACAAAGAGTCTATCTAGTTCTCTGTGTTTATTGCTGGCATCTTATATACTGCCTAAAATGCAAGGCCTGAATTCAGCTGCTGGATAAATAGAAGTGATAGAGGTCTGAATAAACCTGTGAGTTTCTAAGCTGTATTTTTGTGTTGGTCGCACTTGCAAGTTGGGAGAGTTTAGCTATGCTCGGTTTCCTGTGTCTTTATTCTCAATTTCATTATTCATTCAACCATAAAAATGAAAATATGACTGAGAGGATTGTAAGATCAATGGTTCAGCTTTGTGTCCTGTCTTATTGATAAGCAATCTTGCTGCAAGTTAACAATATACTTGAACCAGATTAACTGGCATGGGATTCACAATTCAGACATTCTCTCCTAAAAGTAAGGGTGGGAAGAGCAGTTGAACAAGTAGGCTGTTGTCTGTGTGTATGTATGTACTTAAGTACCTTATTGGAGCACTTCTAACATCTGAAATCTGGGTTAGTTTTTCCCCTTTCTTATTAACACATAAATGATGGAATTATTTGATAGAGGTTTTTCTTCTCAGCCATGAGCCCTCCCAAAGTGATTAGTAACTTCGGTTTTGAAGTAAAGCTAAGTAAATATAGAGGTGGCCCAGAAAACTGGGACAACAGATATGATGGAAAATATCAGTGCCTCTATTGCTGCTGTATATTATTAGCAAGCAAGAATGTCTGAGCATATTTGGTCCCCAGAGAGCTTCTTTGGGCTTCTGGCCTGGTAACAGGAAGTACCTAGGAAGCCAAGATCTGCTACAAACCTGGAAGAGTTTAGGTTTTTCTCTTTCCCTGTAGTTTCCAACTGCTTGAGTTCATCCTATGAATCTCAGTACCACTTTAGATCTAATTTTGCTAACATCTGTAGAAGAAAAATCCATCTAACTTTGGATGGTAGATTGTGGCTAAGGAGAAGTGGGTGTTGAAGGATTCTCTAGCCAGCCAGATAAACCTTCTATTAGAGGTAGAATAGCTCAGTCATTGTAAAATCTTACAAGCATGACCAGGATTTCCCTTCTATGTGATTGTATCAAGCTTTTGCAGTGTCCCCTTTGGGGCAGAATTTGTCTTTTGCACCCTAAAACCCTGGATGAGTTGATCTGCAAGGAGTCAAACAAGTATAGCACTGAGTTTGGATTTATACAATTCAGAGGACTGCGGATCTTTGCCATCTGTTTAAAATGTCTAAGCTAGTATAAGGTTTTATTTCTTATTGTTTGTGTGAGATTAAGTACTGTAGCCCTTGCTTTACTGCTTTAAAAATACTATCCTAGGCTGGTATACCAGATCCACCAAACATGTCTGAAGAATTAATCCGAATGAAAGCTAAAGAACGTCACTTTCTGGAACAATTATTGGATGGAAAAAAACTGGAAAACTATAAAATTCCAGTACCAATCAAAGCAGAGCTCAGAAAATACCAGCAGGTAATAGCTTATACTTTTTGTTTTAAAAGAGCGGTTAAGTTCCAGTCTGATACAATTTTACAGAAGAATAGGAGTTGTTCGGGTGCTGGGTTCTTTTGCCTGTGGGGTTTTCTTGATTTTTATTTTGTTTTTAGCTGTGCAGTGTGTATCCCTTACTCTTGGGTAAGGAAGAACAAATTAAGTAATGTATGCCATCTATACTGGGTTTCTTTTAATGATATTCCCCCCTGCCCCGCCCCGGATTCTGTTGTTTTTCCTCAGGAAAAGGCCAATGGGCTGTGCCTTAGGCTGACTGGGGCAGCTCACCACTGCAAAGCCAGGCCTCGTGCTGTTTGGCTGGTTACGTTTTTCCCTTTATTCCCCTCTGCTTTGAGTGAATGGGCTGTAGTGGATTCATTTACAGTGGGAAACAAGCTCATAGTTACGTAGTGATGGATGATAGAACATACAGATGTTTGAACTGAAGCTTAACTAGACAAAAGCCAGTTTTTACTTCTGAGGCACTATTATTTTCTGATTTCAGGATGGAGTGAACTGGCTGGCATTTCTCAATAAATACAAACTTCATGGAATTCTTTGTGATGACATGGGCTTAGGAAAAACTTTACAATCCATTTGCATTCTTGCAGGTGATCATTGCCTCAGGTAAGCTTAAACAACTTAACTAACATTCTATCTTAAAGACTTTAATGCTAGGTTTTATCTATGGTAATGACTCTGGAGTAGACCTGGGCAACTGACTGTAGGTGGCTGTGCTTGAGCAAGGGGGTTGGACCAGCTGACCTCCAGAGGTCCCTTCCACCCTCAAATATTCTGTGAAAAACAATTTTTTCAAACTTGTTTTGGTATTCTTAAAGGGCCCAGGAATATGCAAGAACAAAACTGGTGGACAGTGTTCCTCTTCCCTCCTTGGTGGTGTGCCCTCCTACACTCACAGGACACTGGGTGGATGAAGTGGGCAAATTTTGCTCAAAAGAGTATCTTAATCCTTTGCACTATACAGGACCTCCTACTGAGAGAGCAAGGTAATGTATTTTGCATTTATGACTTGGGTAGAGTAAAATACCACACACAGAATTTTGCAACTCACTTCACTACTACTACTGAAGCATAGCTTGCGGGCATGGTAAAACTTGTGATGGTACTTCTAAAGGGTGAAATAATAACATATGTAAGGAACACTTTAGTTATAATATCTTCTTTTTTTTTTCTTAAGATTGCAACATCAGGTGAAAAGACACAATCTCATAGTGGCTTCATATGATGTTGTGAGAAATGACATTGACTTCTTCAGGTAAGAATTAGGGTTTTTTTCTGAGGTTTTTAATAGCTTAGAATTGTAAATGCTACGTAAGTCTATGTTCTTCTTTTCTAGAAATATTAAGTTTAATTACTGCATTCTTGATGAAGGCCACGTAATAAAAAATGGAAAAACAAAGCTGTCAAAAGCAGTAAAACAGCTGACTGCAAATTACAGGATAATTCTTTCTGGGACACCAATCCAGGTAACAGCTTTTCTGTTTTCTTAAGGAGTTAGGTGAGTAGTAGAAAACAAGTGAAAGAGATCTATTTTGCAGTTCATTTTATTGTGCTTTTTATCAGAGTGTCTTGTTCAAAGTATACACTGTAAAAAAGCTTTTAATTGGTAAATGCTTGAAACGACATCTTTTTCCTTTCCTAGTACACCTGTGTATACGGGAATGGGTACAGGATCCATGGTACTAATGGGGCTCAAAAGTTGGCAACAGGACTTTCTCTACATCTTGTCCTTTAAGTAACTGGGAGGGGAGGGGAGAGAGCATTTTCTTATGCATCTAATGAAATTTCCAAGAAGCTCAGCTCTGAAACTCCAAGCTTCAGGCTTCGTCCTAATGACTTGCCTGTGGAGTATCTTGTCTTATCCAGGACTAAAACCACTGGTATCTCCTGGGTTTTGTTGTCCAGAAGAACTCAGGGTGTGGCTTAAGACCCCAGACAGAGTAGAAAATCCATTCATATGTTAAAGTGTATGTACAAGTCTTCCTGTAGCTTAGGTTGGTGAAACAGCCACCTAGTTACAGGAGCTCAGAAGTATGTTAAAGTGTTAAGTTCGTAGCATTTTATAGGCAGTGTTAAATATGTATGGAAATGTTTATGATGGCTTGTAACAATACATTACTTTCGAAAATAATTTAACGTTTCTTTTTATGTTCAGAACAACGTTTTAGAGTTGTGGTCATTGTTTGACTTCCTTATGCCAGGATTTTTGGGTACCGAACGCCAATTTGCAGCTCGTTATGGCAAACCAATACTGGCAAGTAGAGATGCCCGAAGCTCCAGTCGAGAACAAGAGGCTGGTGAGGATCCAATATTGAATCTTGGGTTTTTTGTTTTCTTCCTTGAAATGAGAACTGCTAATTAAGAGAAAGTTCACTTCCAACATAAGAGATTGGGGGGAGCCTGAATGTTTTGATTTCTTTTTTCCCTAAAATACTGCTTCTGTTGCCTTCACTAGGGGTTCTTGCAATGGAAGCGCTGCACCGCCAAGTTCTGCCATTCCTGCTAAGGAGGATGAAAGAGGATGTACTGCAAGATCTTCCACCCAAAATTATTCAAGATTATTACTGCATTCTCAGTCCTCTACAGGTATGTTTCAAAAGTGATTGGAACCTTCGGTTTTCTTCAGTACAGTTAAGACCACGAAGGAACCACTTCTGTACTCCTGGGTTAGTTTGATGTCGGCTCTGACATTCTCTGGGACTATAGGACTAAAATGTTTTTCTAGTATGTGTTTAAAAACTAATTTCAGTCCAGTTGCAATAGAATATTTCTTTAGCTTAATTTCTGGTATCGTTCTACAAGAACAGTATCTAGGAATCTGCAGAAGAATAATTTCCAAGCTGAAAGAAAATAAATGGCAAGAGATTCCACTGTTAATGTTGGTCTTGTGCTACACTAAAATAGCTTTCTTGATTTATGATAATTTGGAACTTCAACTTGGAACTAAATTCTAAAAATGACAGTCTTACTTCTGCCAGGGAAAACGTACTCATTCTCTTGTCTGGGGCCTGGTCTACAGGTTCAGCTCTATGAAGATTTTGCCAAGTCTCGTGCCAAGTGTGATATTGATGAAACAGTTTCTTCAATTTCACTGAATGAAGAAACTGAAAAACCAAAGCTTAAAGCTACAGGTCATGTATTTCAGGTACAGGTTTCCTCATTTAATTTTTACTACCTAGTTCATTTATTTCTGGTAACTATATTTCTGGGTTTAATAAAAAATGAAAATCAAAGCAGTTAACTTACACATTTGTGGCCATATGACCTAAGTAAAATATTTAGATTTTGGATCAGTTTGCCTGGAATGTGATGTATAGCTATTATGCTTAAATTATGTTTTTGTGTCTTAGGTCATATAAAACTGTCTTAAATTTTTTTAATGTTTTCAGCTATTTTGTGTATCTTGGATAGTACTCTTAATTAAACTATGATTACCAAAAGGGCAAAACCTCAAAACAAGAGGGAACTAATTTTGATCTCATCAGTTGTTACACTACAAAATTAAAATGAAGAACAAAAAAGGTTTCCTTAAGGTTATATCTGAATTTATGAAGGTTCATGGTCTTACAGAATTGCAGATTAAGTCTTGGCTATGAGGAAACAGTAATTCTCAAAGGCTCTGCACAGCTCCCAAACCCATCTACTATATCCCATGCTCACGTGAAGGTGTGGGAAATGGTAGTCTCTGCACTGTTTCTGCAACAGGAACCAAGATCGTTGTGCTCCTAACAGTTACTGGATACAGTTTGAAATACAAGTTTTCTTAATATAAATGTGCAACTTTATTTTAATGAAAATATACCCTAAAGTCCAAATTCTGGAATGTGACCGAGTGGTCCCTATACTTAAAATCAGTTTTGTTCATCCTTTTTTTGTAACTACATTGTTGCTAACCATTTCTTTGAATTTCATTTCCTAAATAATAAAAGGCATTGCAGTACTTAAGGAAGCTATGCAACCATCCAGCATTAGTGTTAACAACCCAACATCCAGAATATAAAAGAATTACAGAGCAACTTGCAGCTCATAATTCATCCCTTCGAGATATCCAACATGCACCTAAGCTGTCTGCTTTAAAACAAGTAAGTAGACTAGCATGTTGTGCCTTAAATTTCCTAAATGTATCTCTACTGATGTTGCAATTTAGAAGGTTTTGTTTAAGATTTCATCGATATGAAAACTGATTTTAAAACACTGGTTAAGTACCAAATGAAATAGAGTAACAAGGGGTTTTTAGGCATATGCAGTATTTTTCCTGTTAATTCAAGGGGGAGGGGGAACCACAAGCTTCATCACAAGCTTCAAGGTGATGTTTACGTACTTTTTGTGGCCTTGTCAAAAAACCTTACTTTTTATTTTTTCTTACTCCTGCCCTTCTTGTTACAGAAAAACTTTTCTCCTGTTCATTATACAATTAGCTTAATAAAGTTAGATTGCATTACATACTTAAATTCTGTTGTAAGTATATCAAAACAAAGAAAATTACTATTCTGTCAACTTTAGAATTTTTGTAGTTTGACAGTGAAGCCAAACTCTGCATTACATCATTTAAGTGACTGTTGCTTACGGGCTTCTTATGTAGCTTATTGTTCCTCTTATTTCTACTTTTGACAGTCCATCAATGTCAATATTTACATGAGATCTACTGTCATTTTGATGATACACTTTAATGCTCTCTTACTTTAAGCTGTTGCTAGACTGTGGTTTGGGGAACAGCGGATCTTCAGAAAGCGGTACAGAAGCTGTTGTGGCCCAGCACAGGGTACTTATCTTCTGTCAACTTAAAAGCATGCTGGATATAGTGGAGCACGACCTTCTCAGACCTCAGTTACCTTCAGTTACTTATTTACGACTAGATGGCAGTATACCTGCTGGTCAGAGGCATTCCATTGTTTCACGGTAAGCATATCCCTTCATAACAAATATGAGGCCAACTGTAAAGAACTGTAATACTTACATGGTACAAAATTGTTCTTTTGTCTACATCAAAGCAGTTGAGGTTCATAAAGCCATTATTTAAATGAAATTTTACTATGCTTAACTTGTTTTGTATGCAGGTTTAATAATGACCCATCTATAGATGTTCTTTTGCTCACCACTCACGTTGGTGGATTGGGACTTAACTTAACAGGGGCTGATACAGTAGTATTTGTGGAACATGACTGGAACCCAATGAGAGACCTGCAAGCCATGGATCGGGCACATCGCATTGGGCAGGTGAAAAACTCTTTAATTTCCCATAAGTTTTTTCCCCTTGCTGAACTTGTGTTTCTTTAAATTTGGATACGGTTGTAGCTTATAATAAAAGTGATGTCCTGGGGTTTCCACCAAGCTTTCATTCATGCTGCTTTCTTGCAAATATGCCAGATGTCAAAGTGTTTACTTTCTTATCCTATCCCTAACTTGGTATGCCTTCTCTTCTGTACTTTCTGAGCTGCTGAGGAGAAGCCAGGGAAGGATCATCCTTCAGTGGAGGAAGAGATGCAACTGAGACCACAAACTGAAGGGAAGCCCCGTAGGGTTCTCCTCTGCCTGGACAGGGAAAGAGTGACTGCTGTTAGTCTCCCTCTGCACCTGTAAAAAGCAGTGAATTTTTAACTTCCTGAGTAGCGATGCAATTGCAGGTGCTTCTACTGAACACTGGCATAGTATCACTCTTTTCATCTAACATCAGTCAGACTTGCTGAGCAGAATTACTGAGTAACTCCAAGCCAAACTACTTACAGACTGTCCATGGTGAATACTACAAGTTACGTTTTCTTGAATACCTAAGATGGCATTTTTTAGCTAAGTGTGCTTTTTTTTTCTTTCAGAAACGTGTTGTTAATGTATATCGCCTGATAACCAGGGGAACTCTGGAGGAGAAGATCATGGGTCTTCAAAAGTTCAAAATGAATATTGCGAATACAGTGATCAGCCAAGAAAATGCAAGCCTACAGAGCATGGGAACAGAACAGCTTCTTGATCTGTTCACTCTTGACAAGGTAAAGAGCCATTTTTACAAATACCTACCAAAAATAGAGTGAGCATAGGGAAAAGCTTTGCTTTGAAATGTAGAATTTAATCAGATGAACACTTGAAGTTGGAATGATGAGTAGTAGATAGCTCTCTGAAAAAAGGAGGAAGTGATATTCCCCAAAAAGAATCATGAGACTCAAGTAATTTAGTGTATTTCTGAAAACATTATTCTGTATATTAATTGATATTTTTTTCTTTTGTAAAGGATGGAAAAACTGAAAAAGCAGATACCTCTACCTCGTCTGGGAAAGCATCAATGAAATCAGTACTCGAAAACCTTGGAGAACTATGGGATCAAGAACAGTATGACACTGAATACAGTCTTGAAAATTTTATGCATTCATTAAAGTAACCATCATATATTCATAATACAGCTGCTGCTAGTTCACGTATTTTTCTGCTGATATTCAGCAAACTTCAAAGCATATATAGTGAACCTTTAGCTTAATGTGTAAATAGACTTATTGAAAGAAGAATCTTCAAAAGACTGGCACTGAATAATGTCAGCTGTTTCACTGGGGAGTTACTCTGTCTTAAACGTTTGCACTGTATAAAAACTTCAAATGTAAACATTGTGAGGTGGTTTGAATTTTACTTGTTCTGAATGGCTGCAAATTCTTACTTGGTAGAAGAATAAAACAAAGCAAGTTTTTACATATGTTACCAAGTGTTACTTCTGTTTGAAGTTAAGTTCACCATTATTTCTTTCTGCATCTGTAATAGTTTTGTACAGTTGTTTCAGTGAGTACTTCAGGTTGTTCAGTGTACATTTTTTTTAAACACAACTTGCTTTTATGATGTATTAAAAAACAATTTTCAACTTAAACTTTCATTCAGATCATTTCAGGACTTGTATCACCAGAGGCAAAGCCTAGAAGCCTTGAAAGTATTCAGTAATTAAATGGCACTAGGTATGTGCACCCACCTTTGTATATTGAGTATAAATACATTATGCTCTTCAGTCTTTTGATACCATCTTGAGAGAACAGCTGACTTGAACTTTTTAATGTAATGAGCTATATTAAATACAGGTAATGGTCTATTTGAGGCCATGTTTGCATCCTATTAGCAGGGGTGTACTTTTTTAATTTATCTATAAGGCTAGAATATAGCCACTTTGAGAGATGCATGTATTCAGTATGTTTCAATCCTATATATTTTTTGTAACTAAAAAATTAAATATACAGACAGACCTTTTCCAGTAGATTTTACACTGTCTAGGATTCTGAAATCCATGCTACAGTGACTGTTTACTAAACTGATGCATGATTTAGAGCTTCTTAAAGGAATAGGGAGGACTTTTTTTCTTTAGAAGATATACATAGAAATACCTACATCCAGTTTGAGGGAATTGAATAGTTGAAATTGTGTAACAAAGATAGTAAAGGACTTTAATAGCAGTGAGTGAGAATAATATGGCTGTATGTTACGCAGCTTTTTATAAAAGGGAGGCAGTAGTAAAAGTGTGTTTCTAGATGTGCATATGTACTAGTATATGCACTTTTTATAAATATTAAATTATAGATAACTTACAGCAGTTGTCTGAATACACAGAATATATGTATAAATATAAAACCTAAGGTTTGTAGCTTGCTGTGTGCTTAAGCATCAGAGCTTAAAAACCACCAGAGACCTCAACTATGTAAAATAAGATTGTTTTAAAACAATATATATAAATCAAGACTGTTCTGCAACATTGGAGATGAATTAATGTCACATTTCAGTAGTTAATGAACTGCCATATTGTAACTAAGTTAGCATTCCATGAAAATAAACAAAACTGGGAATATAACTTGTATGTTGTGTATGTCCATGCTTAGGGTTTTTTTTTCTGTAGGGAAGATGACTTCAGTGTAGCTGACTACGTAAAAAACTGATGCTTCTGGAAATTACAGCTGGATTACTAGTTAATATTAGTTCATTTCTGCCTTCATCCATGGAGTATTTCTGTTGTGCTTTCAACTGATGATCCAAGTGAGGAGAGATGAGATGAGGCTTGATGTTCTGTTTGAAGAGAAATTAGAATGCTGAAATACTGGGTACTTTAAGATAACTTGCTGTGGTAATCTGGTGATTAGTGCCCAGAAACAACAAGATATTTGAATAAAGAAATGTCTTATTTAGTCATAAAACAGTGCATATGTTTTTCTTCAAGAGTTGTGTCAGTTGCAGTGGTAGGAAACTGTTCAGCTCCTGTTGGAATACACAGCAAAGGATCCTTTTACACCAGTTATTTATCACATTGAGGTTGCTATGCGACCATAATAATCTTAGTGATGGCTTTCTTGGCTATGACATCAAAAAGACTCCTGCACCTGGAAAATGAGGGGGAGCAAAACCTACAATAATTATTTCAAAATTATTACATGTAATGACTGATCTTATGTGTTCTGTGAATTAACACTTTCAAAATGGAAACCAGCAGGAACACTGCACTAAGTATATAAAAAAAAGTTTATAGTTACCTTAATATTTAACTAAGAGCTTTTCTCTGCTTTCCAAGGTAGCAGACTGTTTACCATAATGTGACTTGTTAGTGCAGTGTTCTCAGTGCACAAACTGGATTCACCTACAGCAAAACTCAAGCAAGAAATATGCTCTTGGAATGCTTCCTAACTGCATTTCACCTCTTTAATAGGTATTCAGTTGGACCAGGCCAGGGTCTGGGCTGCAATGTAAATGGGTTTTTATTTCTAGGCTGCAATAAAAACTTCAAAAGTAGTGCAGGCATAGCAGGTTCTTAGCACCAGTCATTTGCTCTACAGCTCTGCCCCTACTGCAGTGTATTACTTGCTAATGAAGACATAGCCTAAACCTTTGAATTAACTTCAGTCATTGCAGGCCCCAAAAAACATGACCAGAACCATGCATGCCCAAGGCTTAATGCATTGTGTGTAATTTGCACTGAATTACTAGTCTGTCTCCATTCAAACACCAATAGTCACTAAAGCCAGACCTCCAAATTCATGATGCTAGGCCCAGATTCAAAGCTTGCTAATTTGTGAAATCTAAGTACCTCCTACTGGTGACCACGCTCTGGGCTAAAAGAACTGTGTTGAAACAACTGTATACATAGTGGTGCTTTTCAACTAAACTTATACCGCTTGAAATTCTACTTTAAATGGAAAACTACCTTCAGCAAACACGCACTTAGTCTGCGTAAACATGCCTTCTGAAATGTCTGTTAAACTAAGAATTCAATCAGGCAAGTCTGTCTTTCTCCAATGCATGTCAGCTGTGGAATCCATTTCAGCAGGAAGCTGCTTGCTTTCTGCAGCTGTAGTTACGACTATTGCAGGGTTGGTTTTTTATCCTGCTGCCTGATGCTTTTGGAGTTCTCTCAAGCTTGTTGAAATCAAAATTATGCTGAGATCCAAGGTATGCATACTCACAACTTAGTTTAACTCAAATTAGTTCAAGTTTAGTCTTTTGTGCTAGATGCCTGTTATATCTAGAAAGCTTGTATTTTACCTTAAAATTACCAGATTTAGAGACAAATGCTTATACTTACCATTAGTGGTTACCCCAACTTTACTACCATCCCATGGTTCTACAAGGTCCTAAGGCAATGAGCACATATCTAATTAAGTCTTAATTCAAGCAGAAGTAGGGCAACTTAAGCCATGTTAGGAACTGTGGAAAACTTCCAAGATTACAACATTCACATGTATAAGATTTTATTAACTTGCTTACAAATAGCAAATAAGGTAGTGTTAAATAGAGCTAGGCATAGGGCAAGCTTTTAAGTCTTTTAAGGACCACAGCAATACCTGACTTGTGACTGATTAGTTACTGGAAGCTGCAGTTTTTTCTTTAATCTAAGCCAAGCAGGGAGATGCTTTATAGTAAAAATTAATTTACCTTTTAAATCACGTTTAAGCAAGTTACTTCAAGGGTAGCTCTCAAGAGTATAAGCATTATTAGAGATGACTATTCATCTGCATTCTTTCAGCATCCTAGTAAAAGACATGACCTTTGAATTTGTGTAGAACTATGTTAGTTGGCTCCTTATCTTCTAGTGGCTTCACTAGCTCTTCAATATTCTCCTCCACAGCAGGTTTGGAGGTATCTGTTCAGTTACACTGTTTATTTTTAGGGCTGACCATTCAGGAATTAATTAAACTTTAGTTGCTACTCTGGCAGCCAAAACCAGAGTCAATCTCTAGCTGAAATGGAGCGTTCTGCCCAACAAAGGGAAGTCTCCGTTGGCATCAGACTGACAAAACTACACTCTCCAGTAGAGGGATGCCACCCCACTGCTGGGAGGTGTTCCTGTGAGGTGCTCCTGTGAGGACCATGCAGCAGCAGGTAACAAAACAGCTCCAACTTCATGCTGAGGTAACTCACAGTGCTCTTGGGTGTGACCCAAGGGGCAGACGCGTTTCTTCCTTCTCCCATGCGCACGCACAAGCAGAGCTTTCTGCTGGCAAGATCGTGTGGTTGGGGGAGAGAAGGTATGAAACGGGCAAGCACATTGCAAAAAAACCAAAAAGTGGCAATCCACAGATTAAGACTTTCAGTCATCTCCATTCACAAGCCTTATGCAATACACAAACAAAAATTTTTTTTTTTGCTATTTCTTACAGTAAGGTACCTTTTATTTAACAGAGTAGAAGGTCTGTGCCTAGTTCTATGTATCCTTTTTTCTTGGTCAACAGCTAAATATACTATGTTGAACTAGGGGTTTTGTTTTTATAAAAAAGTCCTTAGTTGTATCCAGCCAGCACTGCATCTGCACAAACCAACACAAATTAACATCAGCATTTCAAACTCTCAAAAACTTCTGCTTCACCTACAGTAGTACTGTGCAAAAAAAATTTAAATAGATTTAGTACTTTCTTTTTAAATTTAAATGAGTTTTCAAGAAACTGCAGTACATCTTATGAAATGCAATTTCAGTAAAATTAAGGTCTCTATTGGACTGGTTGGAAGGAGTTAAGACCAGGAGGCCCATCACTTAAATCTGAAGTCATTTGGAACAATGATTTGTAAATTCTCAGTCTGTATAAAAATAGGTCTCTGTTACCTTATGTCAGGAACCCAAGTTTAATAGATTTGTCTTTTTACTACTTTTACTGAGGAGAGCCAAGGCTTAAGCAGAAATATCACCTCCTCATCTCACAAGGGATTTACACAACTGAGACAGTGAGATACTCAGCATAATGATTAGCACCAGCAGCAGGGAGCAGGAGGGAAAAAAGCCACCTTCAGAGGAAGGTTTAAATTCTGAGCAGTAAAAGGTGTGACAAAAGTTTAGGATCATAATTTGCAAAATAAGCAAATGAAATATTGACCTTATTAAACAAACAAGATTAAGGGGGGGACTGTGTGTGGTCATAAGGTACTTGCACAAAAGAGCCATATTAAGTTCAACTTTTACCTAGAGCTTTCCAGGCACAGATGTCACAACACGACAGATAAGGCTAGGGTGCTTTCACTATGCCCACTGAAGAACACCCGCCATCACACAATGATGCTCCTTGCTCAGTCCTTCATAAAGTCAGGAGTGATGCTCATATCCTGATTAACCAACAAGTATACCAGCCACCAAGTTCCCGATCGAAAATTACACTTACTTCCAAGAAAAAAACCTATCAAAAAAGATACATTTCAAGTACTACTACTGGAGCTTTCAGGATAAATATTTAAGCTACAATATGGCAAGCACTGTAATTTCTATAGATTCTGACAAATTTTTCTCTTATCAACCAGAGCCCATTCCAGTTCAGTGACTCCAGTTGCCGAAGTGCTAACTTGCCATGCCAGCTGAGTGAGGTGCCACCCTGAACCATCATCCCTTTGAACGTGTCATTCCTCACACCCTACTATCATTCTTGAGACTGGTGCACCTCTTTCATTAAAATAAACTGGAGGAATGTATAGCTGAATGGGATGAGAGGCTGGTTTTCAGCATCTGAAGTTTCTGCGCAGATGAACAGTCTTATACTCTATGAAAAAATTAGCAGATCTGCTTACACGAAGTGGGCTAAGGCTGAATTTACATTGACTAAAAAGTTGCCACTTGAATACATTTTAGGATATGAATATGTGAAAGACTACACACACTCTAATGCCATACCAAATCTCGAATACTTTAATGGAAGAAAGGAATAGCTGAAGAAACAAAGTATTTAACACGAGGTCACGCTAAGGAACTCAAACATGGATTTAGGAATTTTGTTAGGTTATCTTCCCTATCCCTTCCTCAAACCTTAAAACCGTCACACACTCAAAACTTGTGCTACTTTCTTAGCACAAGTGGATAGTTAATTCTGTGTCTGTCGTTAATTTAGTAAGTAATAAACAAACATATGCTCTCACAGGTGATGACCTGCAGTATTTTATTTTAAAGTAAAATTCAGACCAAGGATTGCCAAGTTGTAAGAGGAAAATTCCACATACTAAAGGAAAACATTTACTCTTCAATTTCCCTTTTTAGATGAGGGAAGGAAGTCAAGCCAGAGAGCAGCAACTTCAAACCCACAAATTCAGACTCGGGTACAAAAACTGCAGGAAAAGTAGGGAAGAGTGAAGTGCAGAAATGGGGAGAAAGAAAAAGTAATATGCTGCATCCTGCCAAAGGGCTGTTCCAGGAATGTGGTAAATGGAACTAACTGGCACTTCAGTCAGAGGCTTAGAAATAGCTGAGCTATCGGAACATGCTGGCCACCTCTCCAGTACGCTCCTGTTCCAGGGGCCTTTGCAGGGTGATGCTGCGCTGTCCATGCCAAGTCTGTGCCTGCCAGAGATTTCCCATATGTCAGAGTAATTACATTTCATAGGTTATGCAGGCTGGCTACTTAGATACTCCACTGAGAAAACAGGAATACTTATCAGGATACCGACATCAGGCGAATTGAGTGGTTAGCTGTGGTAAGCTTTTTGCTACTGTTTCTATGTTATTTCTCTTTGAATAAATATTGTTCTCTCCAGATACATGCTTACGTATTCTGACCCTGTTCACACGACTCACGCTGCACTTACAGCGATTTAATTATCAATCACAGCCTACCATCCTAGAAATAAAGACTTCAAGCAGAAATCTGTAATGATAAGCCAAGGGAAGAGCTGATGCAGATGTTCGGCTCTAACTGCTTTTGCAAGTTAGTAAACAGAGCTTGAAAAACATCAGTTGAATTGTGTATGATCTCTGCCATAGACAGAGAAGGAAGACATTAAAAAGGCATTGACCCCCAGAAAGCAACACACTTTGATTCTCTCTTTGAATCAGAGCTACTTCACTTAAGAGCAAAACTGACTGTTGACTGTGCTACCAAAACAAGTACGGCTTTAGGAAAAATCTGCCCCGTATTTTGATCTGTTTCTCCACTCTGCCTGCATCTCCGCTCAGTTCAAATTACCAAACACTTCCCGGACACTTGCAACTGTTTACCCTCGGCACCTCTATCTTGCACGTATCATCACTCACAAAACACAACAATCTTGTCAACCAAACTAAAAGTCCTGAAGTGCTGTTTCCTGTTCGTTTGGAAGCTCTGAATACCTATATAAACATAGGCAAAGTTCCTGTCTGCACAAAGTCAAAATACTGCCCGTACTCATAGTCAGAATGTCTTTCCAAGAGACTGCAGAGGGAAACATCACCCACTCTAAACAAACCAACAGTCATTGCTGGACCACCAGCATTTGTCTTTGTTTAAGATTCATCTAATGTTTGCCCACTGTCACCCACTTCAGCATCGTATCAGTTATTTGCAAGCTGGAAAGGCAAAGGTGGCAGAATTCAAAGTTGGTATTTCTGCTTTCTGTGTTGCCCTGGTAAGAGCTGCAAGATCTGATCAGCATTTCAGGCTTCTCACGGCTGGTGCAGTCAGCAGTACTTAATTACTGTTTATAAAATGCAGAACTGTGTGTTCTCGCAGTTACAAGTTACATCACTCTTTGGCTGTGCCTATCATTTATCAGCTGAAGAGGAAGGCAGCAAACAAAGCCAGAAGAGTGCAAAAGAAGAAAAAAAAATACCATGACAGTTTACACGGGCTTGTGTGGAGTCAGAGAAAATGAAGGAAGAGGAAGGGACATGAGATGCACCTGCAATCAGCCCGTTTTCCCTGGCTTAGTCTGGTTTGTTTCTCCCAAGCTCCCACTGAGTGGTATTTTTGCCTCCCACGTAGATGTGGTCACAGCTCCCAAAGCCACCACAGCACCTCTGTGGAAAAGATTTGAATCCCTCGCCCCTGAGTAAGCGGCGGGTGAAGTGTGCCGCTCTGTCCTCTTCCCACTTGAGCAGTAAAAGTAGCTCCAACCACCAGCAGGAAAGCCTGGCGTGCTGCCTCCAGAGGAGAAAACAAACCAGCCAGCCCGCAAGCCGGGACCAGCCCAAGCGGCAGATGGCTGTGAAGGCCCCGCAGCTTCCTGCGCCGGCACAGAAACCCGGAGAAAATACAACCCTTACGCACGCGCTCCACGGCCCAGCACCGGCTCCGAGGATGCAGCAGCCAGGGCTGCCTTCCTGCTTTCACCACCCCTGACGCTCTAAATAAATAAAGAAAGAAACAGACAAACAGAAAAAGCCTCTAAGCCACGCGCGCGTTGGTCCCTCGCTCGCCTCGCAGCCCACCGCTGCCGCGCGCTGCCCTCCACGCGCCCCAGGAGNTGTTTCCAAGTCGATTTGCTGGGAGTTCACTTCTGACTAGATATTCACACACCTCGTACGGCGCTGTGAAGTGGCACCACTGCCAACAGAAAGACAAGTCTTGCTCTAGAGGAACAGATTTCAACCTTTGAAGTCACCAAAACTTGTTGAGTTTACGTTACAGTACAAGAAAATCCTATGGATTACGAGCCTGCTCAGCACCTACCTCCCAAACCGGAAGCTTTACAGACCCTTCAGCAACCCCAGTTTGTACCTACGGAGTGGCAGTTAGCCCCTTTTCAAGCAGGTTTATGCTCACTTTTCCCCCCCTCCCGCCGGGCCGGTCTTACCAGACATACCGTTAAAAGCAAATTCTTGCAGCGCGAGCCACTAAGGAGCAGCCGAGGTGTTTCAGTGAGGCTCCGGCGGGCACGCGGGGCTGCAGAGCCCCGAGGGAACGGGAGACCAGCGTGTAGGCCAGACGCTGCGGGAGGCTGCCCGGGCTAACCTGCGCTCCCCAGGGGCGCAGCGGACGGAAGCGGCCCAGCGCCACGCTCTCCTCAGGGCTGCTACAACGGCCGCTGCCGGGAGCGCGGGAGCCCAGGCTAGCCGCTGAGCACCGCCGCCCACCTGCACCCTCCTCCTTCCCCGACAGGACACCCCGCCCCGGCGGATACCGGCCCTGCCCGCCCGCCCACCGCACCCCTACAGCGCTGCCCGGGGCCGGCGCTCCCGCTCCGCAGACCCCGCGCAGCCACCTAGGCCGCACCGGCCGTTTGAAAATGGCGCGCGGAGCAGCGGCCGCTTCCGCCCCGTCACCTCAGCAACGGGGCACACGCCTGCACCCGCGGCCGGGCCAACGGCCGCCCGCCCCGCCCCTCCCCTCCCCTCCCCTCCCGTCGAGCTCCGCTCCGGCCCTGGCCCGGCCTGGCTGCCTGCACCGGTAACGTGGCAATTCTTAGGGACAGCAGCGGGATGGTGCGGGCGCCCCCGAGAGCCCCCGCCTCCCCCTGAGGCACCGATGGTCGCCACCGCCTGGTGTGAGCCGGCCTCGAGGCCCCCCCACGCCCGGGTTTGTCCTTAGGCACCCCCAAAAACACAAAACCCCTCGAGGCGGGTTGGGCCCAGCAGCAGCAGCAGCCCTGCTCAGCTGCTGCTCGAACAGCCGAGGAGCACTGGACGCTCCAGTGGGTTTTTTAGGATTTTTGTAGCCCTGCGGGTAACATGATGGTGCTGGACCCAAGGAGGGGGCTTACGTGCTGCTGTTGAAGTGTTTGTAGAGCAGCAAAGCCACTGTCTCCATCTGCATTTTGTCTGTTTCCTGACAAGCGAGGATCAACCTGGGTTTGGGAGTGAGTTGCATGCCTTATGAATTCAAGGTCTCTAGAGGCAAGGAGACCACCTGTCCGGTTCGTCAGTCTGCTGCTGATCTGACACGTAGCAAGACTTGCATCCGTGGCAGAGACATATTCAAGGCACTAAATCTATTTTGCAATTATTAGATGCCTTTATCAGTTTTGCTTTGGCATTTAATCAGCCACAAAAGCTATTTATTGCCTCTTAAACTCCTCTGCAGCAAACATTATCCTTAATTAATGCGTGAAAATTACAAAGGCTGATGAGGTGACCTGTTTTTCACACCACCCGATTTAAGCTTAGGAGAGTTTGTTGCTATTTTCCCTTTCATTTTGTTTTAGACAGTTGTCAGCTGGCCCAGTCGGAGAGCTTGTTAGGACAGGTAGTAGCAGTTTAACAGCATGGCACAGTTAACAAATACCAGCCAAATCACTGAGCTGTAAAGATTATTCACAGCTGAGAAATTTGGGAGATGAGTAGAAGTTACACCCCAATTTAACTCACATTAAAATTGGAAGTGCAATCTGAACAGCATGTGGCTTCAGAACTCAATGATATTACAGCCTCATTAAAAGATTGGAGACAGCTGCTAATTAGGAGTATTTGAAGCTGAGGACACAATAACAGAAGTAGATCTCTTGCATACTGAAAGATTTCAGATGCACACTTGCTTTATATATCATGACTTTTTGTATGTTGGCACTTACAAATATTCAAAGCAGCTGAAAAGCATCAAGATCTACGACTAGAACAACTCAATACCTTAAGATACCCACTAGAATAATGTTTTGTAGCATGGATACAGTATTTTACGCTTCAAACACAAAGTTTTGCTATTTCTACATACCCTAACCCATACCTCCACCAGAATCAGATGTTAGTTTTAAACTAAAGCAGTTCACAAAACAACAAAAATATTAGGCATCATATTTTCCAACTTTTGTCTGGTGATATGAGGGCTAGAATTATAGCTGGAAATTCAAGGATCTTCTGTAACTTGTTGATTCTAGCAGAGAGCTTTACTGGGGGGAAGGGGAGCAAGAAACATTCCCCTAAACATTTGGGAGTGGGCAATGCTGAGTCCTACCTCATTGCTTCCCATGGATGACTGATTCTTGTGGAATTGCTGTTGCCTGCTCGAAAACGTGTTATCAAGAAAGAAGGGATTTTTATATATTTATCCAGGTTACTGAGTTGCAAAAAGGTGTTGGGATCATGTGATCAGCCAGTTCTCTGCAGAACTACAGCAAACATTTCACGAACTGTGAATTATATTTTAGGAAGTACCTAGTGATGCAGGTGTAAAGTTTGTAGTTAAGGTAATATAAATTTGATAGAACACATGAAGTACAGGAAGGGAGCTTGCTCCAAAAATGGATGCAACAAATTTCCTCTTCAGCATTTAAGATTTCAAAAGCAAATTGTGAAAGAAAAAAAATTAAATCTATTCTGTTTGAAAAATGGGAAAAAAGAAAAAGAAAAGCAGAAAAATTGTTGCCTCCCATGTGTCCTTGGCTTTTTATTTTTCCTCATCACTGGAATTAAAAAAACCCCAAAACACAAAAAACCTTGACCTTGCTCTAATGCTAGCTCACAGCTGCTAGGGAATTTACATCTCCTGTGGCAGGTGTTAATCATGGTGAGACTAAAGAGCAGTTCCACTTCGGTGACTCTTTCTGTGTGTTAGTAGGTGGTAGCATAGTCAGCACTCAAATTATAAGAGATTATATTTTCAGAGATGTATTGAAAACTCCAACCCAGTAATTATGTTTTCCAAAGTAGTCCATTTGTGCTGCGTTACTGCTGGAGACATTCTGCATTGCCTAAATGATGTGTTCTTGCCACCTGAGTTTCTGAAACTTAAGTAGGGGTAAAAAAATGAAGTAGGTGGATCCTGTTAAAATAAAACTTTGGAAGCTTGGAAGTCTAAGACTTTGTGTCCCAGGAGGAGGTGTGATGAGGCAATGTAGTTTTATGCGATGATACAATTGTCACCTCCCTGTATTGAGGGGAAATGGAGGGCAGAGTGATACAAGGCTTGGGAAAAGCAGGTCTCTACAGTGATGAATTCAGCAACAGTTCAGTTAGCTGGTTTGGTCCCAGGAACAAATACAAGGGCAGTTTTACACGTCCCATAATGTAGTAGCACCTTGGTATATGTAGTCCACAGCTCATTAAAATGAAAAGAATAATAGTAGAAAACTTAGCAGCGGGACTTCGTGGAGTTCATTGGGTGCTAAAGTGAGTAACCAAGTTACTCAGTTCTAATTCAAGATAGAGCTAGACGAAGTGTGATACCGAGAACAGGTAGTCAGGAACAGCGACACTCACGAGCCTGTGTCTTGCACATTGGCTGGAGATCAGGACAGAGATCCAAACCTGTGAGCTAACCTCAGCTAGGAAATGCTAGCAGAGGTCCTCATCACTCCAGCTTTGGTGTTTCTAGGCATCTAATTTCTGCTTTGTCATGTGCCCGTAACTCTTCCTTTCTGAGCAGTTTGGTATTTTTGTCTCACCTAAACCAAGGCTGGATTCAGAAGTAAGTGCTCCTCTTCCTGGTTGCATAACAGGGCACAAATACCTGGTAACAGCTGCCGTCCTGTCCTTTTAGAGCACAGCTGGAGCACCAGGGGGAAATGGCAGTGCCGGTCTTTCTGTTTTTCATTTTATTGACTGCAGTGCTTGTTCAGCAATGTTAGCATAAAGACATGCAACCCACTGGGCTATGAGTGGATCTGTGTGCTTTCTACCCTGAAGCTGCCCCACAATGCAAAACAAATTGAAGTATCATAAGGAGCAGGGAGTATGAGTGTGTGAGGAGATCAGGCTGCTCTCCGTAGTCTGGCATTTTACGTGCTTCTCTATGGGACAGCCTACAGTTGTGTCTCTGCATCACTGACTGTTCAGTTTATGCACATTAAAAAAAGATCCTGATAATGTAACTGCTACTTACTTAGTTACTTCAAAAATCTCCTCTTGACTGTGTAGTGGATACAGAAACAAAACAAACAGAAGGGAATTTGTTTCCCCCAAATTACATCACTTGAATTTCTATTAAGCTTCTTTTCAGTGTATAAAAATATCCCTGTTGTTTCAAAAAGATGACAGCATCCTGCCCAATGTGCCAAAGAAATGTTAGTGCACTCTTACAGCCTTTTGGCCTGCAGTGAGGACATCAGCCTTGTTAGCTCTTCTTTTGAGAATAAAGAAGAACAAAAAAGTTAATGCAGGGGTCAGAGTCGCATCATTTAGGATGTAATTCATCAAATGCACTAATAGGAACGCTTTGTTATCATTTCTTAAATAGAGTGGTTGGATCAGAGCAACTTGAAGAACATGAACAATCCAGCACTGACCTCACCATATTGACCCTAGGACTTGGCAAGATAAAGAGAAGGTGAGAGCTACTTGAACAGTGTTCTGCATTGCTGAACACAGCCTTGTCCCACCACAAAGCCTCCTATGAGCAGGAAGATGAAGGTAAAGTCTCTGTGTGAGCATCCCCAGTAGGGGGATTGTCCACTATAGCTCTAGCAGCCTGGCAGAGCAAGAGGCAGACAAAGGCGATGCTATTATTCATACTTTATTTGGTACAAACAATGCATTTTCCTCTGCCTACCAGAAGTCAAGCCAGATTGAGTCATAACTGTTGTGAGCTTGGATGCCTGAATTGTTCCTAATGTCTGAGCTGAGCCTTTTCTTGCTGCTTCTGCCAATCTGATTTGCAATCCAAAAGGGTTTGTAGTGTTAACATAAGTACTTTGAATAGGTTTCGACTAATTCAGTCTCAGTTAAAAATGGCTGTGTGTGTAATGGGATATTTCTGAGAAGAAGCCTCTTGTATTGCATTCTTCTGAGTCCAGGGTTTTTTTGAGCGCTGCCATAGTCTTTATTGGACATCATAGCCACATCTTCGAAGTATTGGCATAATAAAATCTAGTGCGGGGGGCAGGGAGCCTGTTAAATGTGAAACAAGCATAACTTCTGTACCCAACCCAGTCCCTCCAAACAGAGATCAGACTTTCAAACTCAGTTCTTTACACAGTGGGAAAAAAACCAGCAATGAAAGCTTCTTAAATCCTTGTAGTTGTCAAGTGTCAAAATTAATAGGCACCAATAAATGTTTTCTACAGCAAAGACAGAGGCGGAAACAGATCATCACACCGATTAGTTTTTTCTTTTGAAAAAAGGGCTGAGTTTGTTGATTATTACAAGTGAGACCAGTGCATTCCTGGCTTTCTGTATGATCTCAGGCAAGTCACTTATTTTTGGTCCTTCTGTTCCTTTTATGTGTTGTTTGTTTTCCCTACTTAGACTGAAAGCACTTCAGGACAGAATCTGTCTCCTTGCTTTATGTAATGCCAGGCCCAACAAAGCTCTGGTTTACTTTGAGGCCTTTAGACACTGATGAAACATAAATACTTTCAAAGACAATTAGCAACACTGGCTTTGAATGGGAAGTCATAGCCTGGCCTGGGAAGGAGGAATTTTTACTGTTCTTCACTATCTGCTGATTAATATTGTCTTGGAAAGGAGGAGACTGGGAATTTTTGCAACCATTATAAATGTTCAAAATACTTGCACAGCTGTGGCACTGTGACTCTGTGATTCTAAAGGAGGTGGATTGTGAGAAGTTAGATTGCATTTGGCTGAAAATCAAATTAGCTTTATTGATACCTGTATACCTTAATAGCACCCAAAGCCCAGGAGAGGTTTAGTAAAAATTAAATAACTCCTTGCCCTAAGCGGACGCTCATGATTACTTATAAAATTTAACTATCAAGTGGCTTGAGAGAGAGGAACTTGACAGTATGGTAATATTTAGGCTGTAAAACAAACAAACAAATAAATCAAAATAGACTTTGCTTTGAAGAACTATATAAATCTTCCATTCCTTCCTTTATTTTGTTTTTTATTATTTTTGTCACAATAACACCTGAGAGTCCCAGTCAGCATAAAGAGCAAGGCAATGTGCAAACCCTGCCACAAAAAAGGCTTTCGTTCCCCCAAAGAGTGGTTGGTCTCAGGGCACAGTGAGAGGAGCAAATTAAGTTGTTTAAGAGATGCCTGGTCTGACTACATTTTATATCATTTTCTCTTCAGAAGTTCCTGTCATCTGAGTTCTGCCAGGTGATCTACCTTTTTATCTTTTCTTTAACTAGACTTTTTTTATAGGGTCAGACTGTGTTCTGTAGTAATTAGATAAAGAGCTGGGATGGGTGGAACTCTGGCAGAGCCATAGGGTTAGGTATCCAGGGAGTGGAAGCCTCTTAACCACGATCATCAGCAGAAGACACAGCAAGTGAACATGCACTGATGTGAGTCAGCCCTGATTTCACGGGTGTGGAAAATAACTGCAGTCAGAAATTCCTTCTCATGGATTTGGTGCCAGGCTGTGATGAGGAGCACCTGCAAAGATAGTCACTGTTGAAATTGCTCTGGCCTCTAATTTCTATGTTTTAAAAGCTAAAGAAAGTATCACCAAAATGATTTTAATAAATGGAGTGACTGATGTAATCATAGAAGGGCCCATTTAAGTACAGCTAGAGTATATACAATTTGCTTCATTCCACTTCTGGTGTACAAGGAGCTTTTAATGTTGGTAGTGTCACTAATTATTCCACAGATGCAACGTGTGCGTTTTCACTCAGAAGATTTGTGGCTGCCAAAATGTCCTCTGTAATCAGAGAAAATATTTCTGTCATGGGAGTGGCCCTGTTGGTATCATCATGGTGGACTGTTCTAGTTTACCTTCTAGTTCACTAACGTGCCACCTTAGTCACTGAAATTTTTGAGAAATATTACCAGGTCATTAGAGCTCCCGATCCTCAAGGCAGGCTCATTGTACACTTGCCTACAGTGTGTATAGATGGAGGTAGTTAATACCTTACAAGTCCAGTAAGTTATGTGCATCTGTGTAGGCTGTTAGATAGCTTTTAGAGAGAGAGTTCCAGAATCCTGAACCTGCACAGTATCAAGGGCAGTTTGATGCTCTCATACTTGAAATTCAACTTCAGTAGAGCTAGCTGTCAGGAAGTGGCGTGGACTGCAGCACATCTGCAATCTTGCCCTTTCTTAGCATGTGGGAACGTCACTTGGAATTCACACCTGTGTGTCCTTGCAGTCATTTTCTTTTTTTCTTCCTAGACATGTCAGTATAACTGAAATTCTTCTGATGAACTGTGAGAAAAGGTGGAGGGTGCAGCTTCTGGCTTGGTAGTGTGAAATTAAAGTGTACAATGGAGGTCTACAAGAGCACTTGCTCTTTGGATTTTGGTACTGTTCAGGCAGGTGCTATATACTGACCTACTCTGCTTTGCCAGGATGGGCAATTCTGGGTCTGTGCAGAGGCAGCTTTGGGCAGCCTTAGTCAGCCAAAGAGTTCAGACAGCTTCAAGGTTATGCAGCAGCTGAGTAGGAGTTTTCAGGAACAGTTTTGGTCTTTAATTTTTAATTACATCCTTTTTTATTTTTTCAGTGAAATATGATTAAAGCAGTACTAAAGGTTTTCCACACCAACAATTTCACCTTCAAAGGCATTTGCAGCTGTGACCTCAGACACTGTCTCTGTGTTTCACTTATTTCTCCTCTACTGACAGAAGGAGGAATTCATGTTCACCGTTCATAAATAGGATCATGCCAGAGAACATCCTGACACTGTGTGCAGTCTCTCTGCCTGCAGTCTGTCTGCTTGATCTGCCAACCCTGAATTTTTACCTACCCACCTGATTTGAAAAGGAGCAGACATTAGATTTTTTCTGAAACGAACTGCTGAATTAACAGCTCTCTTTTCTAAGGGCCACAAATGGAAATGAAGGGCTAATTTCCTTGTGCTGTGTTGCTCAGCCCTGAATTATGTGGCACTCTTAAGTGATGCATATGATGTTCTTAGAAACCATTTTGATGGGGTGTCACTACATCAGCCAGGAGCAAATGCAGATGAAAGGCTCAACAGATAACAAACCAGAGGAATTCCCTTCAGTCTGAGGATTGTGTCTTCATTCAGGAGTTAGATTTGGAATCTGCTTGCCCTAGGCATCATCAAAGTATGTTTTCAAAGCATAGACACAGCTATCCAGAAAATCTGAAAGGATTGCTAGCCAGCTCCTTTTTTTTACAGCTTACAACTGGCTTTGATGTGCTGCAAATACGCCTATATGATCTATGCCCGGGTCGACAAATGTCTAGTTCAGTGCTTAGCACTAGGTCCTTCATAGCCTTTCAGTCAAGGGTGTCAGTTAACATATTAATGTACAGGTCTTTGTGCAGGTTCAATAGCAGAAACATTGGTATGTACTGGGGTAGCAAGTATTTTGGCTCAGCATGTCAGATATAGCCGTTGGCCCCAGTTTGGCAGTTACTTCAGTGTATACGTAATTTGAAGCACATAAGTAATTCCAGTCAGTCAGGGTTGTGCTTAAGTGCATTGCTGACTGGGGAATTTCTGGCTCCTATAGCTGTTCAGATCTTGGCTCCCAGGAGTCTCCCTCCAAATTTGACAGCATTTCTGCTTTACTCTCTTGGGGTAGAAAAGCTTTGCTCTGTCAGCACAGACAGCAAGTCTGCTTTAGCTACTGTCCTGTGAGGACCTGTCATTTATGCATTGGACAGATAACTTGACAGGAATAAACACCCTATGGTTAACTTTGAGAGGCTGAGCAATAGGTGTTGCTAAAGCTGATGTTCGTTAGCTAGGTTGCATGAAAGTGCAACCTAGCTAATTGGCAAAAATTTTACACAAGCTTTTGTGAAGGTGGGCATTGATTCCACAAAGTTCAGAAGTTTACAAAGCCTAAATAGGCTAGTACAGAATAAGAACCAAGAGACATGTTAGAAATGGAATTGCTTTTGCACTGGGTTTTGGAAAGAAATGTCTGAGCTCCTTTGAACTAGTTGAACTAGAATATGAAGCCACATCAGCTCCATGCTATATATGACATAAATACTGTTCAGGGCTGTAAAGGAGAAGATACAGCAGCTTAACTCTTTCTTTTGCCTCCTGCTTAAGCATTTGAGACCGGCAACTCTCTGAGATGGGACATGGAATTACAAGGGTCATTGACTGATCAAAACAGGCAGGTCCTAAGCTCCTGCAGTACTTTCAGTTGCCTGTAACTACATAAGGCAGCTTCACATCAGAGGTGGTCTGGCTAGATGAGCACCTTGTAGCCTTGGACACACACACACACACACACGCCCCCCTTACATCCTAGCTGGCTTTCCCATCTTCAGCTCTTCCTCCAGCCAGTGGGAAAAGCCACAAGTAGGTGGGGAGTTCTGTCAGTTGTAGCTAGTGTCTTCTCTGTTGGAAAATCCACAGCTGTTCCAGGTGCAGCCCAAATATCGCCAAGCAAGTGGAATGCAGTTTATGACAGGTTTTCATGGCTTCTATAGAATAAATGGGAGCATGTAGCTCTGTGGGTTGCATCAGACAGCACAGCCTGATACTGCTGTCTCATTTCCTCAGCTATGCAGTCCTGCAATAGGGCTTCTGTTCATACTTCAGAGTATGTATACACGATCGTGTTCTGAAGAGAGGTGTGTGTAAGGGTCTGGAGCATGGCTGGGACTGTGCTCGTGGGGAGAGCTACAACTGACAGAGAGGTGGTATCAGTCAACTTTTGATGCCTCAGAAGGATATCATGTTCTTCAGATCCAGAGAGAAGTAGCATCTTCACTGATTGCCTTGTCCCACTGCCAGGATGAGGCTGTAACAAGTAAATGGCTTGGTAATAGGAGGAGTTGCAGAAGGGCCCCAGGAGTCCAAGCAGGTGGTACAGCTGGTGATGACAGGCTCAGTCTGTGGGAAGACTACGTGTGCTGGAGATGATAGCCAGGGAGAACTCATTTTAGCAGGAGCTGGGCAGACTCCCAGTCACATGGGCCCTGGCTCAGCTGTACAGCCTGAGCTTTAGGAAGCTGAGAGGGCAAAGATTTCAGAACTTGCATATTGCAGCTGAGTGACTCCACAGCACCGTGACTCCCCTTCCTGGGGCCAGCAGGTTGTTCTCACAGCCCTGTTTCTGCAAGGATCACAAAGCGGAGGACAAACACCACCACCCTCACCACCCAAATTTCTAATCTGACAGCGTATTTGGAATTGGCTCAGGAGCTGGGCAAAGATGCAGTTTGAGTATTTGGTATGAAGTGTTCACTTCTGGCTAATGCTATTCCTGTTACATCCCTCCTTCAGAGCATGATTTAAGAGGACTTTCTGATAGAAAAGCACTGCCGCTTGCTGACTCTGCATTAGCTCCTGCAGCATTTTGAATGCAGCTTAATTCCCCTGTGAAATGAACTGATGCAACCAATCCCCATGAACTCTCACACTTGACAGAAACACAAGGGAAGAGGTGGATCCATAATAATTAGGAAATTGGGATCAAAAGCAGGCAGGCTTAGCCCAAACTGTCTTGCTTAGAGGCAACACTGCAGCTTATAGTATACGACTTAATTACTAGAGAATATAATTTCTGCAAGTGAAGGCAGTTTCCAGAGTGGAAAAGCTATTAAAAATAAAGTTGTAAATTCTACTCGAATTAAGTTAGGAGAGCATGGGTTTGAATGGTATTCAAAAGAGCAAAAGGAGACTCTTACGTAGTGTTGTCCTATTTCTGGCATCATTCCTCAGTGGAAAGGCCACTGTCACCCATCTGGCCTCATATGTCATTCAGAAACTAGAAATCAACAACAAAACAGAAATGGTGTTCCTTTTCCAAACAGAAATCGTCATCCTACTTTAGAGCAGTGGCAGGCACCTTCAGATCAGGGCTGCAGCCCTTGCTCTGTCAAAGGCATACTGAACTATACTTTCTATGAACATTTTTTTTTTAATGCCTCAGATAGTATTAACAAAAGGCTAAACTGCAGGAGAGATTCATCCTCTCTCACACTTTATCACTTTTCCTCTTACTTTATACAATTACTGTATTCTCTATACACTCAGTAAGTGGAGCTCAGACTCATAGGGTGGATGTGAATTTAAGTTTGGGGTTTTTTATATATTCTGTGTGAATGGTCTGACAAATGCGGAGGATGCCACGTATCTTAGCATTTGTTTTCCTTTTTGTCTCATACGACACCTACCTTCCCTGGGGATTAGCTGTCAACAGCCATTACACAGCAGTGAGTTTGATACAAGGGTTACTAAGTTGTATAATGGTGTAAAGATTTGCAGACTCAGTAAGCTGGATCTCCTCATGACTAGCGGGGTTTTTTTTGGCCATCTGGCTATGTAGTCTATATTAAACATTTCTTGGGGCAAAGATTGAAGTAGTATTACTGAAGGAATTTTAACACTGAAATTTTGTGGTACCTTAGGGATTTTTCGAGAACAAAACATTACCAAATTACTGGCTGATCATTGGGAAAATGTGTCCCAGAATCACAACTGTGAACTTTTACTTTGTTTTAATCAGAGGGGGAGGCCGTTACAGTTTGCCGTGTTTACGTCCTATGTGCTGTGGGAGTAGTGCTTTCATTACATGGCCGTAAAGTAATGGTAATTCTCTGCCTCTAAACTCTCTTGGCAGAAAAACGCTAGAACATTCTAGCTCTGGATTTGCTTTTTTGTCGTTTTTAGGGTTGTGTGGGCGTGGATTGCGTTATCCCTTGTTTCATATTTTACCTTACCGGATGTAGGTTCTTCAGCACTTTGAGGCTTTACTGTCATTTTCGCCTGTGTGGCAGGTCTTTTTTTCAGAGCTTGTTGGAGTATATTACTTCTGCTGTGGTCAAGCATCAATATTTAGCATCTTTGAATAGAACAACATAAGCACCTAAGGTAAACATTTCAGCAGATAAAAAAATCTCAGGAGAGAAATAAAAGGTCAAGGTTATAAAGCTGAATCCACAAAGTTATGTAGGTGGTGTGAATTTGAGCATCACTATGTCTAATTGTTTTGTTCGTGGTGGCCAGAGCATAATCCGTGCCCGTGAGTTAGGCACCTGTACAGTAAATGTGGTGCAGAGATACCCAAGGTGCTTTAGCACTGGCTAATTTAGTTGGTTTTCAGGCTGGGTTATCACACAGAGCATTTCATGCTCATGACAGTAGAGTTAGCTTGCGTTATGCTGCCTGAAGCTGGAGGAAGGCTTTTGCTTTCTGTTGTTCCACTTCGTATAAAACAAATCAAGACTATCTGGGCTAAGAGGGTGAGAGCAAAAGAATGACTTACTAATTGAAGGACTTGGACGCCCACTTGGGAGGGAGGAGCTCTTGGTTCTGGTTGCTGCGCTATTTCTGAGTTTATGTTATAATGGGTAACGTTCTACTTATTTCTGCCAAAGTGACTGAAATTTTTCTAGATAAAACATTAATTAAAACTGAGATAAAATGGAGTACTTAACCTTTCCCCATTCCTTCTCACCTCACCTTCGCTAGCGTGCCCTTGCAAGTCATTACGTTCAATTATGTAAGTTCATCAGTGGGTAGAAAGCAATGATAGGCATTTACTAAGCTAGAACATATTTAGATAGAAAGAAAGTAACCAGAGTAACATTAATGTTCGCTCTAAAGCTGGAGCCGCGAGAACTGGGTGGAAGTTGAAACGTTTTCTGGTGAAGTGGTATCACACCGAAGTCTGCAGGACGGAATTCTGTCTTTGAATTAGTGGGAACAATATTCTGTCCCTTATCTTTTATGCATTCTTTTGGCCTTTGATATTGCACATCGATGTGTCCAGCGTATAAGGAGCTTGTTATATAGAGGTAGCTTGTGGATTGCCTGTTGTCTGAAGGTATTGACCTTTTGTAACATATGTAGCAAGTTCTTCAGTGGGGAAATGCTTTTGTTTATGTTCGCTCATGGTTGATATTTTCCTTTTGTCATTGCAAGCAGCAGATGAAGGGAGGAAATGTACATGTTCAGTATTGAAACTGTCCAGTTCTGAGCTGTGACAAATTACATAACAGGTAGCAATCAGGGAAAAAAACCCCAACAAAGAACAACCCACAACCCAGTCAAGTTAGCGCTGTCTTTTGAGTGAGAGTCTATTTGCCTTCTAGGATAGGTTATAACTACTCTGAATTTTACCCTTTACAAATGATCTGCTTTAGGCGGAATCCTGCCCATTGTGCAACATCATCTTACTAACATTCCAGTACTACTCGGTGCTCTGCGACAGGTGAAACCTTGTGGAAATGGAGCAAAGAAGTGTTACCATTGCTTTTCATCCATTCATAAACTGATGACAATTTATGAAACTGGAGGAAAGCCCAAATGATAGCATGGAAGTCTAGTCAGAAGTAAGATAAGTAGAGGCAGAATGCGTAGCAGGACATTCCTGCACGTCTGTGATGCGGGCTCTGACTGCAACAATATGGACAAGGCACAGCTGGAAGGATTAGTTACGCTATGAACAAGATTTTGCCCATCTCTTACGATTTTGTGTGGTTTTTATTTGACTCAGACCATGCTTCGTAGTCTGACAATGAGATTTAGAGGCCTTTTTGCAACTTTGAAAGGCAAAGGTCTTGGAGGAAAGACGAGATGAAATCATGAGTTGTATCTTTGCCATGATTTTTGGCAGTATTTTGCAGAATTATTTTGCATATGAATTGTACCATCTCTCTCTCTTTCAAACTTTTATTTCAATGGTCTGTAGTACATGTTGAAGCTGGCAAGGAAGTCAGGAAGGTGTATGAGAGGGCACTACCTTGTTACATGTAATTTTATTAATAACCTTTTTTTTTTAATTTACCTTAGACGTCATGCTGATGCTGTTCCAGCATTTTTCTTCACTTGGTACAGACCAAAGCATGTGTCACAAAATAGTTAGAGTAGTTGCTACAACCATGAGCAAAAAAGGTTTAGTCCTTGCTCCACAGTGCAGGAAATTTGGAAAAAGAAATAAAAATAAAAATTTAAAAAATCCCCAAGTGTTTTCACTGCTCAGGCTATTGGATAGAGAAGGAGAAACATAACTCTGTTCTCCTTTATGTGAGACTTGGTTCAGTAAATATGTTTGTAAGTGCTTTCTGTGTTTAGGCCTGCAGGGAAATACTGAACAATGCAGAAGTATTAAGACGCAAGCAGTTTTACATATTCCTGTTCACAACAACATAGGCCCAACCAATGCCAGGCAGTAGCTCAAAGAGGATTTTAGGAAGTTAGTAGCAAATAAATGTCACTCCAGCACCTGAAAGCAGCAAATGGATACCTGGTTTTTCTGATTAAGCCTCAAGTGCCTACCATGCTAGTCAAGTAGTGGTTGGCATGGCCACACTGGGAAGGTGCTGCGCTGTGAGGCCGTGTGAGTTTTGTCCTAATTTGTCAAGGGCCTGCCATAGGACTTTATACTTGCTGTTACTGTATTTCTCCTTCCAAAACAGGAAAAGGGGGAGACCTCTGGACTTTTATCATGTTTCCTTCTCAACTTGCTCTAGGCACAGTTTGTCATCCCAAGATAAATTTTGCAAAACCTTGCTTGCCACTGGGGAGAGAGAATTTAATTGAGCAGGCATGGTTTGTGTGTGCATCTGGTGTACGCAGCTTTGTCCTGTATTCATAACAGAATTGTGCAGTATAAGGGTTGTGCAAGTAGCTGCTAACATTTTTATGAGAACACATTGCTTGTTTTAAAACCCATTCTCTGGCTGATCCCTAGGAGACAGAGAGCAGCATTTCTCCCCCACATTAGCTTTTGCTAAACATGAGGAAAGCAGATTACAGCTTTTAAGAGCTAAGCTTTGGCCTTTCTGCAGGTCTGTGTGAGGGGTGACTTGTTGCTTTGGTGCCTTGAGTGCAAACACATTTAGAAGCATGCTTAGGTAGGTTTAATACACAGGCTTCAATAGTCGTATTAAGTAGCTGTTTTAGTTCTGTTTAAGCCTAGCAAAAATAACACATGCAAACCAGAAGCAAAAGGGTCCATGCAGTCTTTTGTACTTATTTAAATGCATTGATTTAAATTAAAGTAGTGCAACCTTTTTTTTAATGCAAGCAATGGCTGAGTTAAATGCCACTATCAGCTGGAGAAGGAAAACTGTCAGTACCTTAGAAGCGGCATGGATTAATTTATCAGTAATGTAGTAATGGAAGGACTGGGGATTAGCCATTCTAGAGGGGCTGTACTTCCTCCTACAGTTGTTCTCCATCATAGAGGATGGGGGTAAACCCAGAGTGATTTTGTCCAGATGGACTCGGAACATTGTACGGAGAGAGGCTACAATAACCAGTTTAACACTGATTGGAAGGTGTTTGTAAGAACTTCTCAAATTTCCCTCTCAAGTAACCAGAAGCCTACAAGTTCTCATACATTTATTTACTACTAGAATTCCTATTACACATTACTGTCTTGTAAACCACTTCTCCTGGAAGAACAGTCAGTGGACTGTTCTCCTGAGAGTTACAGTTATTCACTACCAGTTTGAAAACAAGCCCATGCCTGAGCATTCTGTTTGTTTTCTGGCATTCAAATTTTCTTTTCATGCATATGAGCTATTGCACATATTAATGTTAGGCTAAAATAGCGTAACACAAGCCACAGCGCTCTGCACACTAAGAGAGCATGCACAACACTTAGTCAGCACACATAACCTCATCAGCTTTTCTAGTTCCCAAAGGGCATTTAATTTTTAGTGTAATCCTAGGCAGTTCCTCTTTAAGTAGAACACATACATTGAAGTCAGCCTGTCATTTCTAGCGCTGATGATTCCAGCGGGGTCATTGAGCTGCATTTATGTAGACACTGAAAGCAAGCAGTGACATAGAACATGCACTACCCCTGTGGTCTTCACTTGCCCTGGCACCGGAGAATTCATATTTTTGCAAGGGCATATTCTGTAGAATTCCAAACAAACAGCTATATTGCTGAGCTTTAATTGTCTCCTGTTCTTAAAATGGAAGCCATTAGAAACTAGTGGTGTAGTGCTTTTTTCTTTTTTAACTGATCAGTCTAATCTCCAGCCTGCAGCCATTGTTAAACTGCTAATTAAAAAATGCAATATAAGTTAGCCAGCAATTTTAGTTAAATTCAAAGAAAGTAATTCAACGGTTCCTTTTTTCAAGGCACTTGATTGATACTGCACTTGGTGGGGAAAACTACATTCTCAGAAAGATTTCCATACTATATAATTTTTGTATTTAGCTCTGGTTTAGCATAATAAATGCCTTATCAAGGGTGGCTTTTCCATTTTAGAGAGAAAACATAAGTGGACCATAGACTCGTATTATAAAATAATGAGAAAAGATAGTTTGTGTGCATGCGACTAAGGTGTGCATTTGCTTAACCTTATGTAGCGTAAACAGTTTCCCAATACAAGATTTGGGGGTTTTGTAGCTAGTCTACATTCCCATAGTGCATATCCCAGGATTTCCTTAGCATGTGCAAAGGATGACAAATATCAGTACTTCATACAACTATATTTAATAAGTTATTACAGAAAAAAATAAAGTCCAAACTACAAAGTTTAAGCAGTTGTAAGCAATAGCAGCATTGAGCTCCATGTTTAGTCACAGTACTGCAGTTCCATACAAGCATTAGTCCAAGCCAAAAAGGAAGAAGCCTTGTTAGAATTACTAGCGAAAACAATCTAAGAGAACATGTAATAAAAGGTACAGTACATTTAAAATTAGTTGAAAAACAAGTACAGAGATCTTAGCTGTGAATGCTCTAAAAGTTATGTCCATTATTTTGACAGTAAAATTACAAATATCTAATACTTTATACCCCAACAAAACTACGTCCAGGAAAAAAAAAGAAAGAAAAGAGCGAAAATTATCTCTTATTAGCACCCTGGTTTTCTACTTACTGCTAAACTTTCTCTCATGTAAATTTGAGTGTGTCAGAATTATGCGACCGATGTGATTTCTGACCAGCTACCCATTTGGGGTATAGAGTAGTCACTAACATGAATATAAAATACTCCATGGTATGATAGAACACTATAGCAGCAGAGATTAAGAAGTTTGTCTGCTTTAAAAAAAAGAAAGGAAGGAAGGAAAAGAAAAAGGGCTTAGCTGACATCATACAAACTAGCATAAAAGCAACTACATACAAGCCAGATTAAACAAAAGAGACATTTCTACGAATCTGTGACTAATCTTTCACTCATACCTTGCAAGTAGAGATGTCACAATACTGAAATATTAACATGGGAGCTTTTCCCAGTTAAGCGCCTTTTTTTTTCTTTTTTTTCTTTTTTTACTACTCTAACAGATAGTGAAATCAGCAAAGTTATTTGCTAACTGCATATTTGCAATACAGTTTGTTTTAGCCCATGCCTTGCTAGCAGGCTATAAAATACAAGCATGTAGGCAGAAATATAAGCATAAACTTTGTACCACTTAGCAGGAATTCATTTATTCCCTCTTCATTCCTTAATCTCCTTTGTTTGCAATTTGCGTACATTCCAACCAGTAGTACCTAATTTGAGTCTAAATTTTACTTCACTATTTGATCTAGTCTATACATTACTTACAGAACTGAACACACAGAGGATACACAATAGACTGGCTCCAGACACGTTTCTTTCCACAAGTTACAGACGAGCCACTCTAACACTCTAGCATAAGTTGGTCTAAAAGGTCATCCATAACTTGTTGAAGCAATCGTTTTGTCTAGAGAAAGTCATTGTATGCCCTGTTTACGCAACACCAGTTTTAGTCTGGATTGTTTTAGGTGCCAGAACAGAGAGTCACCGGCTTCAGGACGGGGTTTCTTCTGGCTGCATAGGGAAACAAAGGTGATCTAAGTGGAGGTGAAGTGAAAGGCGTTTTGATACTGGCACTTGGTACTGCCAGTACAAAAGAAAAAAAGGACCAAGACACAAGAGAGGCAGAGAAGAACAGAGAACAACAAGGAAGCTGAACAGATGTTCAGACGTGGTGGCAATATGGGTTACTGCGTTGCTACCAGGAAACGGACATACATTATTTTGCATTAACTAGGCAGCTACCAATGCTATGTGGTAACTTGGTTAGAAAGTTATGCGGGTACCTACAGTCTGCTCCATGCTGCCACTGGGAAACGTATGCGGGAAGGAAGTTGTGCAGGAAAGGGTCAATTTAAGTAAATAAATAACATGGTGGCAAAATACAATGAAGAATATATATTTTAGGAGGTTCAATCTAAGACTATTGAAAAGAGAAGTTTATCGAGTTCATGACGAGAAAAGTAATGGAGCGTTATGCTGAATGGGCAGGGTCAAAAACCCATTGTTTCAATAGATTTAGTTCCTTATAACGGCAATAGTATTTCATCAACACTGGTGGTGTATAAATCTAGACAGCGAACTGGTACTGTGACATCCCTATTATCTCCCTAAATCATTTTGATAAAGGAAAAGGCTTTTCAAAATATCACATTTTTTCTGCTTCATTCTGTCATTTTATTGCCCAATTCTTTTTTACAATTTTCCAATCACTTTACATAACCAACCATTTTCATCATTGCCACACTATTGTAAACCACATCAGCAAGTTAATACATAAAGCTTTGCATTTCAAAAAACTAGACACTTTAGTAACAATATTACAAAGATTTTAGCTTCAAAAATAACTGAAAATGAAAAAAATAAACTTTTAAAGAATTAGCATCATAAAATTAATTTATTCCAAGTAAAAATACAAAATAATATTAATGACATTGACCAGATATGAAAGTCTCTCCCAGAAACAACTATATTAATGGTTGAGAAAGCACTCCTTAAAGAAAATACGAAATAAAAATGAAAAATATGTAAATATGTTTAATTTTTTTCTTAGCAAAAAATCTTTCTAAAAATAACAATGAAAATTTGTCTCAGTACAAAGGCTACATTACTATTGAAAAAATACCAGCATGAAGAAAAGGTACATATTTGACAGTAGAAAAATGATTTTAGTGAATCACAATGTCTAAAGTCTGCAATGAAAATAAATCTGCAATAAAGATTTATGCCTTTTTTCTTTTCATTTTTCTTTTTTTTTATACAAACAGTACAAACAGTATTGCACATAACAACAAATAGTCGAGGTTAGGTTAGCCTTCAAAAAAATCGACTAGTTCAAGTCTCACATCAGAAAAGGCCACAATAGGACCTGTTGTACCCAGGGGCTTCTTAGTCAAGTTGCAGTTCAGAACTCCGTGTTTTAAAAAATAACTTTTTTTGAAGGACCCTCTTTTAATAGAACATATTAACAACTCGGGGCACATTCATTTACAAAACAAAAGGGAGCATGTCATAATTTAATAAACTAAAAAAAGTTCTCTTTAAAAAAATACAAACAGAAGAACTCTCACAATTCTGGTCAGTCGTGCATAATCACACTTGATTATAAATATACAAATTAAGGGAAAATATTTTTTCACCTTCTATTCACAACTTTCAGCACCAAATGGAGTTTGTGTTTACACCTGTTCTTTATGATGATTTTGTTTTAGATTTAATCCAACATTTGCTATATTGTACATTTTCCAGCTTCTCTCTCTCTCTCGCTCGCTCTTTCTCTTTCTCTCTGGGGGTATTTTTTGACATGAAAGAGGGGTATTTCTTCAAAAAGGTTTACTTTTTTCACATAATTAGGTAGATTTCTGTAGGTTAGCTATGATCTTTAATATTACAGTTATAAAGCTCTAACTTCTTCATTTTCAAAAAAACTCAAATAAGCATGAAAAAAATAAAGTTACCCATCTGTTAAATCATTTTTCTTGCAGAATTAAATTAATATATATTTTTCTGAATAAACTTACTTAGAAAATATCATTTTCTTTCCTATATTTCAAAATTGAGGTATTGCAAAAGATCATGTCAGTCAGAAAGCATGCCTTTTTCTTTAAAAAAAATCATCAGCCGACTGTTGAAAACTGTCTAGATACAAAAAGTAGTGCATAACAAAATGTCTTGTACAGATGAAAAAAAAAAAACAAACCAGAAAAGACACCTGGGCTGGGAAAAGCAATATCACAAAAACACCCAGAAGTAACTTCAAAAGGGAGAATTATAATAAGCAGTTTAAACCAGTAAAAAACTATTTTTTTTCTTTTTTTTTTCCAAAAACAGAAAAAATCCTTTCAAAGCCAATACTCGCAACTAAACATTGGGGAAAAACAACATACTAAAGTAGACACAAACAAGGACATCACAACAAACAAAACCCAGAACATTTAAGTCTACTGTGCGGTGTCATATCCAGTCAGATTGTCCCCAGAACTGCAAAAACAAAGGAGGAAAAAGAAAAAAATAGTGTACACATTCTCACAATCATTAGTATACCAAGTGTGATTATATTTATATGCTATCTGCAGCCCCATAGTTCATGCTAAAAAAATGTCCACTGTGTTAGCAGGTCTTAATTGTGTTCAAGCTTCACAGGATACATCCAGGGATTAGAGAGATAACGCCACATCCACAGAGCAGACATCTCGTGTTACTTTTATTTGCAGACATTTCTTTAGCACCACTTTTTTTCCTAACTTTCTTAAATGTGCCTAGTTTATTAGTTTGACAGACTATCTAATCGGTAGTGTATGTACGCTAGCATGAGCTCTTTGGTTTTCTGGACAAGGTCTGCAGCTACGTAAATTATGCAAGCATTAGGAGAGAGATTGTAACTAAGAGCTCATTTCTGTTTATGTACCTGTTATGAACTGTCAAAAATGTGTTAATGTTGGATACAGAGGCTTTAACAGTTAAGTTTGATCACAGTACTAGACATAATCACTTTACTATATAAAATAAATTGCACGATATATAACAGAGCACCGCAAAGTACTTCATCTACCATCCACAAATTTGTTTTAAGAATATCCTACAGCTAGTTTTTATATTTGTTGTAATATAGGTCACTCTGTAATGGGCTGATCCTAATTTCAGAAGCATTGCATTTACTGAGGCATGCCTTCCTCCAGTCAGTAATCAATTTTTTTTGTTACTGAGTATTTTGTAGCCTACGTAGTAGATTCATAATTTGTGCATTGTGGGCAGGTTTTATATTAGACATATATAAAATTTATTGCATGCAGCAACCTGATTAAGTAAACATGCAGTCAAAAAATATTGACCTTCCTTGGAAGCTTTTCCGTATGCTATACTGATCTCCTTTCAGCAGCCATCACTATTTTAATCACATATTCATTTTTTAATTGATACCCTAGCCTGAATAGAGTATTATGGTATTAGTAATACCATTTTAATAGCAGCAAAAGCTATTGCAGCATACATTTACATAACACTAAAAGACCTAACAAAAACAAACAAACAAACAAAAAAAAACCCTCAGCAAAACAAAAGAAAAGAAGTCTGATCCAGCTTATGAGGTATCATCCTTACAAGTCAAAATGGAGAGCAACTAAAGGCTTATTTTTTTTTAAGGGTTATTACTACTCTATATGACCCAAACTAATGATTGCTGAATATCTGGTTTAAGTTTTTGCTACATCTGCCACCTACTTGTGAATATTACCTTTGGTAAGTCATCTGCTAGGGGCAAGTCTAAATTTCTGAAAATAAGTGCATGCTCCAGTTTAAAAATAAAAATAATTATAATTATAATAAAAAAATCTTCATCACATACACATCAGCCCAGTGAAGGCTGATGAGAATGGCAGTCTACATAATGTCACTAGTGACAAGTCTTGTGTAGGAAATTAAGGTACCAAGCAGATGTTTTTGTGAATCAAAGTGCAAAATCAGTACAGTTACACTCTGCCGGTTTGTATTATACTGGACACTGAGTTCAGTAATGTGACTGTAAATAATAATAATAATTAATAATAATAATAATAAAAAGACCCATATCTTCATTAAAGTCGAGGACGAATGCACAGATTTCCAGAACACTAAGCCCTGAGGCAGCGCTCTCTTTTCACTTGATTTTATCTACTCCAGTACTTGTTGCTGGGTGAGGCCTGGGGTTCAGCTCCAGCGGAACGGGACGTGGCGGGGCCGGTCACCTCCCTCCTTTACCAGTGGTTTGTGGAACTCTCGCCCAGCACGAGAGTGTATGCTTGCCCAGCAGTATTCACAGTAATACTGCAAACAGGTAACATTGGCACAAAAGAATGGAGCAAATTTTCCGCCACAGCGAGTGCCCTGGCATTCATCACACATCTGATCATCCAGCACGTATGGCTTCACTTCCACCTGCACCAGGAAGAAGAAAAATAACTGTAAGCAGATTACATAGTTTTGCTAAGTATGAACAGAGGGAACAATATTTTAATTCTTTTGACTCTACTGAAGGTTTTCAGCTGATGCTGGATTAACACAAAGCAGTTGGTAGTTAAATTTTCATACCAACCACTTTACTTGTCAGAAAATCTCAAGAAAGAAGGGGTGTGCTTTGGTAACTGTTCAGCATTTCTTGGAAAAGTTAGGTATGTGAAAGCACTAAGATGGAAGTACAGCATCTCCAAGGATTTTGCTGCTGTCTTAAGAAACTTCCAGGAATGTGAACACAGTTGTTACGGGGGCAGGGTGCGACAGAGCAGCATTTATAGGAAGAAAAATTATAAAGAACAAACTTAGATTTCTAAACTTCAGAGGTCTGCTGAGTTTCAGAGGTTTTTTCCAGAGTTGTTTTTTGTTTCTTTGGTTGTTGTTTGTGATCTACAAAACGCAGGACCAGACTAATAAATGAAGAAGAGAAGGTTCAAATTAAACAAGATTAAATGCTCTTGTGTTAAATACTGCACCTTGTGCTGGCAAAAGTGACTATCTAAAGATTTTTAGCTCTAGAAATGTATTAAGATTTCATAGTTGTTCCAACTGTGGTCTTACCATCAATTACAACTAGGCTGGAGAGCTGCTGACCTTTGTCCTGCACTCAGCTGTAAACATCTTAGGACTGGAATTCTTTCTGGTTTTAAAGCACTCACGCCAAACACAGCAGTATTTTGATGCATGACTAGGCACTTGCACTAATACTATTACAGAAGCTGACAACATGCAAGTTCTGTCCTGTGTGTCCGTTCCTAAGAACTACACATTTAAAATAAGTGTTTATTCTGGGGAAATCATTAGTTTATGCGTGTGTAAGTTGTATGGCTCAATGATGCTATTTATGAAGTGATTTAAGAACAGTCAACTACGTTAAAAGAGAGAGAAAACACCGAAACACACATACTTTTATTATAAATAATTTTGCTGTAACCGCACAAGTGCTAGTTTGGCAAAATTTGTATATTGCAAGGAAAACTTGACTCCAGTAACTACACTTAAATACATACAGTATTAAAGAAACACAAAATGAGATACTAAGTTTAAAAACAAGGAACATATTATACAGAAAAGCTTTATGCTGAATTTTACTTTAGCTTATCCTGATCACATTTCGACAAACATTACTCATTTGAAGTTAAGCTTGTATAGTGAATTCGATTTCTTGCCTATGGAACAGCTAGAACTGCCAATTTTTTTTTTTTTTAATTATACTGTGCTACTAGTATTGCATGGAACAAGTCTGAATAACTGCCGTTTTGCGTATCAGATGCCCTACCACTAAAATCAGAAGCATCGTGTAAAATAAAATAGCACCGTCTCAAATGAAACTGGAAGAAAGCAGTTCCAATGTCCTGCATGTCTTTAGAACCCCACCTGCTCACATTTCCAAAGCCTGAATTGTGAAGGTCTGAAATAGATTCTCTTTCTCACTGCTTTTCTTGTTTTGGTTGGTAGTGAAATAGTTTTTAAGATGTATGCTGTACAATTCAGGGATTTCAGTCTCTTAGATCTAAACCCCACTATTTAAGGACTAATTAAGACACATCATACTTCTTCAAATTCACAAATAAACTTATTTTAAAACCAGATAAAAGATAATTAAGTAAACTTAAACTATCAATCAGCCAACTGGGCAAAGTGCTGATTGATGGAAAAAATTACCAGCTAGCATCGCTTGTGGCTCTATCCTAAAGCTTAGAAAAAACCCCCAAGTTTTTAAGCATGGCTGATACATAAATCTCAAAGGTT
>VZSC01018470.1:87006-154420 GCA_013398225.1 Steatornis caripensis
CTCAAAGGTTCAACACTGTGATTAAGACTCCAAAATTAATGTTCTTAGTCTCTCTGTAAAATTTTTCAGAACTCAATGGACAAGAAATACTTAGGAACAGCCTTGTCTTATTTAAAATATTGAGGTATAGTAGCACCATAGAAAAATAGTTTGAGGACTTGTAACTTCATGACTTCATGTAACTCGACAAAAGGGTCAGTTCAGATTTTTAAGTAGTTTGGACATAATAGACACACTCAATACCTGTCAAGCTGACTTCTTAAGAAACAATTTGTATTAGATTAAGTTGAAAACAAGCCAACCCTACTGTAAAAATACATAGCAGCAGTGCATGCTGTATGTTCTTTTGACTAATTCTAAATCCCGAGTCCTCAAAACCAGGTGTTACTTGTACATGTAATCAGGAGGTGAAGACAGAAGGTCTAAGGAAAAGAAACTACCTTGGAAATTAAGTAATGTTTGCTTTTAATGTCTTCAACTCAGATTTCAGTAAATACCTTAACTTCACTCTATACTTGAAAAGCCCTTTAGAAGCCAGGATTTCATATGGAGTGAACAAAACCATCTTGTTCTCGCTCCTTTGGCCTATCAAGCATCTATTGGCATTTGGTTAAATAACTCTCGAGACTTTTTAGGTCAGCATTACCTATTATATTTATGATAAACCTGTGTTTTAGAAACCTCAAGTCTAGATGTACATTGCCAAGACAAAATGTTGCATAATAATAGCAGAAATGCCAGAAGCTATGTAAGTAGCCACTGACTAAAAGCTGTTGATGCACAATGAGCAAACATCTAAAGGAGGAGAAAGAAGCTGGGAAATTCTACAGTGATTGACCTTCAGAATTCAAAACAAAACCAAGAACAAACGAGCTTACAACCAGCTATTTTCTGGTTTTAGTGGTAAGCAGTTATTTAAGATGTTTAAGATACATTTTTTTTCACTCTGCTTTAGCTGCTTAAATAAGCTTGTAAGTAATTAAAAAATGTCATCTGAAGAACAGAGGTTACAGTGCTCTCCATCACAATATTAATATAAGGATGTTTTTAATTTCTGTCCAGTTTTGTGAGTAACAACCGTTCTGTTCCATGCTATTTTACTTACCCGTTTATCAATGTCATTATGTTGGAGCTGGACAAAGCGAGCACTTATAGCAGCAATGTAGCTCTGCTGATTGGAGAAAGCCACTCTGCCAGCACCTTTTGGGTACTTCAGCTCTGGGTCTGTATCAATGCCAGCATAGCAGACACCTCCATATAAACGGTCCATAATCATTGCCAATTCAACTGCAAGAAGTCAATTGTTAAGTATTGTAGATTTAACATAAATAACAGTGTTGCATTTGGTTTGTTGCATTAAAAAAAGCACTGTTTGCCTTAGCATACTTGTCTTCAAAGTCTAAAACAGCAAAGCCAAATGTTGGTTTTAACAGATTGAATCAACCCTACATGAATGATAGTAAAATATAAAGGCAAAAACCAGAATCTGTAAAAAGAAACTTGGTGTCACTGAAGTATGAAAAAAATGCAGTTACATTGTTAAAGTAGGTATTAGGTCAACTGTTTTAGAATTTATCATATTGTAAATTCAAACTGGAATTTGGGATTCACTATTCAAGATCTCCCTCAGCTCCAGCCAGGCTTCTTAATGCTGGTTTACACATAAGATCACTGAAAGATATTCCTGTATTTAGAATCTGATATTTTGCCTTAAGTTCTAAGGTTGAAAAGACATTAAGGAAGTCTTTTACATTTGAAATAAAATTTTGTGAAACATCAGAAGTTCTTGCACTTAAAGCAAGCCTAGATTTTGGGTGCAACTTAGCATCTTGTAGAAATTAACTTGATTGTGGATCTTTTAAAATTGTTTGCTGCTGTTTTTGACTCTAAGAAAACTAAAAGAGTTACAGACATCCCTCATAAAACAAGACAGGATGAGTGCATGGCTGAGGAAACATACAGAGGAAAGTTAAGAAAAAAACTGAAGGAAGTGGAAAAGAGGGTGAAGAAAGTGGAGAAGAGGCACGTAAACTGTGCAAAGATGTATGGTCACGGAGCTAAGCTCTCTGTAAAAGCTGATAGGCAGTCAGATGGATGAAGGACAGACTCTCATAAAGCAAGGTACTGGGACCTGTACAGGCCCTGCCAAGTCAGTCTGTCTTTTTTTATGCTAATGTGTTGAAACACTTTTGGTAGTAAGTTAAAATTTAGCTATCCAAGAGAAAGTGAAAAATATTTAAATTCTTGTAGTTCTCACCAAATTCTCACTAGTTAATTATATATAGAATAGGGACGGTTTGTAAATTGAGTATGTGTGTGTTTGTATAAACCTGTGTGTCACATTAAGGGAAGACCATATGCAATTTGTCCATTTGCAACAAGCAAACACGTCTGACGCATTCTATCAAACCAGATAATACTCTTGCTCCAAACAGTAAGGGAAAACTATCAGCATAGTGTAGTGAGTCGTAGATTTGGAATCATCAATTGGGTAATGATCTTGGAAAGTGACAGTACAGAATAAACATCAGGAACGCTTAAAAACATTTACAGTAGTAGGTCCAGTAAGTTCCTCTTGCCAATAGACGATATATAGGATTTGAGGGCAAGGAAACCATGCAGTGTTCAGACATCTTAGGGAAGATTTCTGCATCAGATCTTTAAAGTTGCAAACAAGAAAAACTGGAAACTATTTGACTGCTTTGGAGAAGTTAACTATTTAAAGGCATTGGTTTTCAAATGTAAAGCATTTCAAATGTAATCTATGACAGGACGAATGACATACGGTTTTATAAAGGCTACAATTAGAAATGAGGTGATGTTTAATTGTTACTATTTACATAACTACCATCTTACAATTATGCCTTATTTTAAGATGGTGAGGAAACTGAAAGCTGCCAAGAAACCTGGTCTGGAAGAAATCTTACTGTCAGCAATGACTAGGGGACCTTGTGTACAGCTTCCCAAAATAATTAGGATTAGGAGAACGATAAAGCGGGGAGCTGAAGTTTTAGTGGGCTGGAAAGTGGCTGCCAAAGGAAAGTGAGGGCTACCACGAAACCTGATCCAGAAGTCTTTCTTCCAGACAATGACTGAGGGGCCTTGTCTAGTACAGCCCTGGAAAATTAGGATTAGGGTTGAGAAGATGAAAGCAAAACCATGCAGCTGACTTAGAGTGAGGATGGAGAGGGACTACTAAACGGAAGTGAGGGCTGCCAAAAGAGCTAGCTAGGAGAAATGTTTCAACTTGCTAATGGCTTCATGACCTTGTCACTGGCTCACTCAAAATATCAGCATTATGAAGAAAGAAGAGTGTCAAGGTACAGTTGGGAGCAGTGCCGAAAAGAGGCCTTCAAAACAAAGAGGGCGCTGCTGGGAGATCTGGGCTGGGATAAATCTTTCCTTTGGCCAAAGGCTATGGAGTCTTGTCTACGGCTCTGCAAATAGAAGTGAAGAAAAAGAGTTAAGGGTGAAGAAAAAAGATTGAGAAAAAGAGCTACATTAGGAGTAGGCCTGGAAAATGGTCCTCAGTGCAGGGTCGGGCCACCAAGAGACCTGGACTGGGAGAAATATTTCTTCTGGACAGTGGCTGGGAGGCCTTGCCTATAGCTCCGTGGGAAAATTAAGGTTAGGGTTGAGAAAAAGGGAAAAAGAAATCATAGAGCTGCAGTTGGAATTGATTTGGAAAGGGGGTGGGAGAAGTTTGTCATCTAGTCAAAGGGAAGCGGAACTTGCCTGCATTGCACACAGCAAGCAAATCAGGGTTAGGATTAAGATGGTGTACATTACGAAAAATCAGCCAAGTTCTACGATATTATGCAAACTTGGGTAAAACTGTTTCTACTGAAAATCCTAATCAGCAACCTATTTAAAACATAAAAAATGTTCACAGTTTGTAGTTTGTAGACAGGAAGCTGAAGACAGACAGCTCACTGACTTAGAAAATGAGCTACTGTCTTCGAAAAAGACAGGGTATATTCTCTGCTCCTTTACATTTACTGTATATCTTCTCTTATCTTTTCTGCTTAATCTGGAATCCCCTACTACACGCCCTAGATTTTCCTTCTACTCACCAGCTCGAAGGGGCCGTGGAACTCCTCCAACAAAGATAGTTTTTCTTGGATCCAAAGGCTGAGACCCATCCATCACAAAGTCACTGTCACTTAGGTTCCAAGGTCGAATTTGCACCTGTATTAAGGATTGTTTTTAGTAGAGGAACTTAACCCAAAATTAAGAAACAACTTCCAAATCTTTCTATAATTAAAAATATCATTTTAACTTAGCAACAGCAGTAAATCGGTAGTATAAGCACCAAAACAATTTGTGAATATAGCTTACCTAAGTTTTTGGAAGAAGGTGGACAATTCATTTATCACCTCTAGAGGACAGGCTTGAGTTAAAATTTCATCATAGCAAACTCCTACGTCATTAATTGCCTGCCCCTCATCGCCATTATAATAAGAAATCTGTGAAAGGACTTTACGAACATGTATGTGCAATTACAGTTGCAGTTTGGGCTTCTGGCTTTCCTGAAATCACCTGTGGTGATCCACAAATCGTAAAGCACTGATAGGAGCGGAGATAAAATTAATTTCTGTGTTTGGATACAAAAGGAGTTTTTATAATGTGTGAATGCTCACTTCTGTTAAGCAGCAAGCAACACAATCGATAAGAAATTTTTATACAGAAAAAAATACTGCTCAGAAGTTATTTGGATAAAGCTGTTCATCCATCCATTTATTGATCCTAGAAATCAAGTAAGCACACTCGTGCTGTAATACTGGGTTCATTTATCTGCACAAGGTTTTTAATAGCGTTTTTAAAAGGCAGCACGCTTTTATCTAATCATGTTTGTCTGCAATTTTCATGTAATCTGGATATATCCATAGCCACAAAAGAGACTAGCATTAAAGAACATTAGAGATGTGAACAATAGAACAGGTTACCATATGTCTTCTATTCTGCTACAGCTGTCTGCATTACTTGTTTTAACCCTGCAGTTTTATATAGGGTAAATGAGACCTAAATTATAAATTGATTAGCTGTTACATGCAGAAAACCTAATAATTAAGAAACATAATGAAGTACAGGGGATATTTGAAGCTATCTGGGGTTAAGTTTCTTCATTTCATCACATAAGGCTTTCTTTTCTTTCAAATAATATAGAGGGAAAAAATTATAACCTGATTGGTTTAGAACTAACATTGTAAAAGTATGCATACTCCTGTGAGATACCAGAAGTACCAAATACTGAAAATAATTGAATTGTTATGTTTTATCAGAAAGAAGCAAATGTTAAAACCATGTTATGCTGATACAGAAAGTCAATTCAATGTAACAGCAGCAAGGACAGCAACAGGAAATGGACAAGTCAATCAACTGCAAGGATTTTTTTATTTATTTATTAACAGAAAAGAGTTAACAGCAAATAGGTTAGCAACCAGCATAAATGTCATGGCATAAGCTACTTACTGGTTTATCCTTGATTGTGGGACTTGACACACACAGGTAAAGTTTCCCATCTTCTTCCAGACAGGCATCTATCAGAGCTTGTACAGAGCTTTCTTCCTGGAACAGCAGAAAGGCATAACCTTGGAAAGGACAGAAAAAGAACACATTAATTTATAAAGCGTTTTTTTAAATAAAGAAAACAGACCCAAGCAGTGAATAAGATATACAAATTACAAATAACTCTTAAGGCTGTCAGTTTGTTTTCATAAATTAAATTCACCAAATAGATCATACCCTCATTCACATACTGATTTTAGAATGGAGACAAGAGTGTTTGCTGCATGTAAGTACGTTTATTTGATTAATTAATGGTTTTGAGCAGTGAGAATATAGGCTGGTGAATAAGGTGTTCTTATCCAACAACTGTATCCGAGCTATTTATCAGTGGTATCTGCTGGTATCAGTGATTATCATCTTACAATGAAGGTACCAAGTTTCTGGTTACTCTATATATACACACAATGGGTAAATATCAGAAGAAAGAGTCAAAAAAGTGGACAGGTAGCACATACGCTTTTCTGCTGTCATACTTAACTATGAAAAAAATACTCACCTAAAAACAATGAGCATGAGCAAAAAAGAATGGCATTCGTTGTGTTTTATTATAAGTCAAAGACCTGCTGTTGTTATTTGTATTTAAATAAAGCAGTTCAAAAGAAAGACAAAAGACAGTCCAATAAAAATAGCTCTGATTCAGAATTTGAGGACTTTAAATTAGCCAGTAAAACTGTGTGTGTGTGGCATTCAGTACTTTTCTGAATGCAGCTGGCAAGACAGCTTTCTTCAGTCTTAAGTTGTTAAATTTGAATGAAGATTTGACCCAAGCAGTCCATGCTTTTGCTGCCTCAGCAGTGAAACTAATACAGCACACTCTGCACTAAGCAACACCATCTAAAGACTGGCTGCTAGACTTGAATACAGCTGCCTGGTGAAGAGGACTTTCTATCGAGCACACATTGCTCTTTTGCTCTGTAATCAGCACAACTCAGTTTTCTCACTGAATGTGAATGTGTTGGCTTTGACCTTTATAATTTGGCACTTGTGTGTCTTACAGGCTACCTCTTTTCAGAAAATCTGCAGCAATTAGAGGCAGCTGGAGTTTAAGCAGGCACTGCTAGACTTTTTCTGCCTAAGACTCTTCACACAAACTAAGCGCCTACATGTTGATACGCTATATTTAAATTATGACAATTTTTGATATAGCTTTACACCGTCTGTTTGCTATATATAGTAGTGACTTACCCTAATTTTGCACTGAGTATTGAGTGAATACCACTTGGCATGTCCTTTTTAGATAAATACTACACAACTCTGATTTACATAAAAATTTTAGATAGACACTGAAAAAGCGTTTGTCCTCTGTAGAGTTATTATGTACCAAATTACCTCTTACCCTACTGTCTCTAGTCCTGTGCGACTTTTTAAAGAGCGTTAAATTCTACACAGCTGTTTGTTTTCAGAGGCCAAAACAAGTTAACAATATAGTTATAGCCCAGAACACATCTTGAAAGACTGACTTGCCCCAGAAAACAAAATAGTTTGATCATCACTTTTGCTAACAAACTAGGAACTCGCATACCTAGAGTTGATCAAAGATACCAGTCCCAATAAAAAGTGAAATATTTATTGAGTAAAAACACCAGTTTCCTCTCTAGCAGATGTAATTCTCTTAAAATTCTCTTAAAACAGTCCCCTAAAGATATAAACACACTTCAACATTTTATTTTTAGACCTTACAAAACTAATTACAGTAACTATGAAAATAAGTAGCTTGCAATCACTATCATTTTTAGCTTCATTTTATTTTTCATCCATGCACTTGTTAGGTCTTCCTCACTCCATACTGTCTCTTCTGATTATATTCAATGAGCAAAGAAAAAACTTTATACAAATTAAAGGATCTTTAGTCAAACAGGTTTTCAGCTTTATAAAATGCCCAGTCAGAAAACTAGATACTTGGAAAAGACTACCATGGCAACTACACATCCAAAGCCAACGGATCACACTTTATGGTTCAGCCCAATCCTTGCCTTATATTTTATGTAAAGTGCCTTGGGAGTCAAATTCCCAGAAGATGCACTGCTAATCACTCCGGTACTATGAAATCCAAATAGGAATACATGCACATTTATGCACACTGTAAAAGAATGGTTTACAATATATCTAAATAGATTTAAACATTTAGGATTTATCTTCTGACCAGATCATAGAATTTGAACTCTAAGAAATAGAATTTTGTATTATTTCAGACTTTTATAATCTTAAACCAGCAAAATATAGAAAATTTCTTTAGCATAAAGTCAAAATGAAAATTGGAAAACGTTTATTGTGGCTTAACTACTCAGCAAAAATCTAGGCAACAGCTTGGGATACTTCTTTCTTCTCTGAAGCTTTTTCGCGTTTTTCTGGGTCATAGTAAGAGTTTACATCTGTGGTAGCTGGAGCTGACACACATTTGGGGGTTCAGTAAATGGTATGATCATAATTACCCAAACCAGTTAAAATTAACGAAACACATAGCTGTCAGTTTTCTCCGGCTGCTGGGTTACAAGAGCAGTCCAAGTTAGTAAGAATTCAGTTATCTAACCTGGGGCTAGCACCTGCCATGAAGTTTAGTAAGTTAACACCTCCTCATTTCTCTAGACCTCTGTGACTGTAACACATTCTCCTGCCTTCTGTGGGGTCTCTGTGGGCCCTCTGAAGAAAAACCCATAAGCAGTTTACAGCAGCAGTCTTCTGTTAACCTAGAAAAGCAAGCAGGCTGGACTAGCATGACATGATGTCCAGCATTACTTCAAAACCTGGTGATTGCACATCTATTCCAATTATTCAAGGACTTTGGATACTCAAGATTAACAAAAATTACACTGAAATGAAAAATAATTAAATAACAGACATTTAAATAATAGAAGGATCATGTAGAAGCTCATATGGACAAGAAAGATACCTGCCAAAGTTAAAGGTGCTTGTACTCATTTTCCGGAAGTACGTAAGGATGCAAAAACCTTAAATTCAGAAAGGTGCAGCTCCTTCCCGTGAGCAGTGGGAGGCATTGCACTGTTCAGAGCTGCATTTGCTTGTTCGTACAAGCTCTATAGCAGGAGATGTACTCTGAACTCAGATTTCAGTGTTAAAAAAATGGACATAGGGAACAAAACATCATTTTTATACCAGCCACAATTTAAAGAAAAACAGCACACCAATCTGTAAATTAACAGTAATTAATTTTCTTTTTTTGTCAGGTGTGTTTAAATGCTAAGGTTGGCTATAACTTTTATAAAACTCAGATTATTCCTTGCTGAAGAGATTCTCAAAAACATCTACTTCAGGCATTATATCCTGTTCTACTGCGTATTTCTATTCCTATTTCTACTGCACACAATGAGAGATGAGCCTAACCCACAGAAAGCTTTACTGCATGGCCAGTTGACTTCTAACATTCAGAACAGTCAATTATAGGGGCCTCTAGGTTTAAAAGAAACTTAATTCATTATTTAAAGACAGTAGGTGAGATAATAAGATAATCAGTTTTCAAAAAAACCACCCTGTATTAATCCAAATAACTTTACGTAGCAGATGCTGAAAGTTGCTTCAAATTCCTCAGCATCGTGTGCTTCAGCACATTCTCCTCTCTGAGCATCATGAGTATCATATGACTTGCAGCACATGGGTTTTTTTCCAAGTAGTAAGAGATTTGATGAGTTGCAAAATTGTAATCCTCCCCAGCAGAATCTGGGTAGCATGCTGTGGTAGTACGTTGCAGACCAGCTTCAGCAGTGATTCCTTCTTACCTGACCAAACGTTCTAAAGGTTTGAGGGCTCAAGGGACTCTGCTCCTGACTCAGATTCCACAAAGTAAAACAGGTAAGATATTTTAAGACCCAGAAAATCGCAAGTTACCTGACAACAGCTGAATACTCTGTATACACAGATACATGGTTTCTTGGCAGAGCAGAAACAATCCAGCTCCTTCTTAGCTGTTGGTACAACACATCAGTGTAGTGCTGACAATAAACATTGCACTTTGCAATCCACTGGAAAAGGCAACAATGGATCTTGCTGTAAGAAGAGTCACTACAACTTTTAAAAGGGTACAGCAGAGGGAAGATAAGGAAAAGATTAATTTCCCTAGATTCTGAAGCACAGCCTAGGAATTCCTCAACCTTGAGGTCAAGGATTATTTTATGGAAAGCAGTACAAGAACTAAGCTCCTTTGCACATGTTCTGTTCTGACATCTAAACAGTGACACAATTTCCATATGAAAGGATAATATTGTCTAGTTGGTCAAATTTCACTTAACCTTGCTGAGAACAAACTGGAAAATATGGCATATATGCTGTGTCCCGCAAGCTTGGAACAAAGCTGTCACTTGAAATGCAAGATACTCTTGGAACTACCATATAATGTTGCTATAGTCTGGAAAATGCATTTTTGCTGGCCTAAACAGTCTAGAAAAATCTCTATTTCAGTTAATATCAATGTAGGCATGCCTTCTTTAATGATAGGAACCTTTCTGTATTACTGAAAGCACATTTTGTAATAAGGCTTCAGTGATCTCTTCAAAACAATGTGCTAGATAGAAAGCTTATTAAGGTGCTTATTCTGCCTTTCTTATAATAGCAGAATCTTGATATTCATACTTCTATGTTAAAAACTGGCATGTTCATACAAATTACAGGCACTCATATTGGAGTTTGAGCTATAAGTGCATCATGCATGAGTTCTGCCCATCCTTCCTCAGTGTAATTAAAGTGAAAAGAACTACTCGTGAAGCTTTATTAGGGCAGAATGTGTATTAAGTGTATCAGGCGAGGGAGAAAAACTTAACGGGCCTTGTAGACACCATTCAACTTAGCAAGCCATAGCTGGTAGAGTTTATCAGAGAAGACTACCTTCTTGTCTAGACCAAAATACTTCTCAGAGTTAAAGATGATCCAAATTCATGCCTTTCATGGCTCACCAGGAAAAGACCCACTGCATTTTCAGAGTGTCCATGAATAAAAGATATTAAACAAAAAAAAGCTTTACTTTATTCTTCTAAACGTGGTAACACCTTCCTTGTACAGCTCTGTCATTAAGCACAAAGTTTGGTGGAGTGAAATGAAATCATTGACTGTGTTTTGTAATCCATGGGAAAAGGTAGGAAAGAAGCTTGGTATACTAGAATTTTTACACTCCTTTCAGTTTAAGTGATTAATTACTAACATTATGAGTGCTAAGGTTGTCTGAACAGTCTCTAGTTACTCTGTGATATAGGAATATTTCAAGAAGGTGCTAATGGAGTAGCTGTGCAGTTCTCTCACTTAATTAAGTAATTTAGAAATTCTTTAAGTTCTTGCACGTGAGAACAGCAATATAGAAATTGCTGTTCAAATACATCAACCATGAGCTGCATCTTCCAGTACAATGCCAGCATTTCGGCATTCAAATGTTATATAACCAATACGGAAAAATTAACCTATTTTTGGCTCTTAGAATCAGGGCTACTTCTCAAATAAAGGAAAAAAATTGTAATGAAGAACTATATATAAGGTCAAAGAAGATTTGAATATCCATGTCAGAGGTCTGCATATCATCTATTGATTTCCTATGTAATTGACCTCAAATCCATAATTCCCAAAATTCAGCCCACTTAGAAAATCAGATATAGAAATCATATTCTAAGGGTCATGTGTTTTCAGTTTTATATCACTGATGCTGGGTGGTAGAACTAAGACAATGAAGAGAAGGACTTTCTACATACTGCATAGCAAGTCAGAACAGTCTTTCGGTAGTCACACGTATTCATTTCATATGCAAAATGGAAAGACTACTTACACTTGGAAAAAAGTTAAACTACCTTTGAAGCACATTCTTTTTCATTCTGTCTTTTAAAGTTTAGGCAGTGTCTTTTCTGATGTTCTATAGGCTCCAAGATTACAATAAAATCTACGATCCACCTAAGAGCTCTTATAAAAGTACTTCAGTATTTATATCTACCCCATATTATTATGTAAAAAATAAGATGGAGTTAAATGGCAAAGAAAATTGATGTTCTAGTCTCACATCTTTGGGTTTATTTTTAGCTGGTTGAGATGGCAACCCCAAAAAAGTAGATTTAAATAGACTTAATTTTTTCATGAAACATAAATATCACTTCTTTTATTTTTTTCTGGATTTAAAAAAAATAGTTGTGAATTTAATTACTGTTGTATTTACTAGAACTTCTAGAATAAATTTGTTTTAAAAGCCCACAGCACAGGAACGTTTAAAAACAGTGTGAACCAAATTTCTAAATCAGTTAATGTGATGACAGAGGGTCACTGCTCAAAGTCACCCTTCGTAATCTTCTTAGAAGATGCTTTGAACATGAATAAAACACGTTTCTAAATCCAAAGATGAAACGACTATTAAAAATGAAACTCATTTTTGAAAAATAAAAATCCAAGGTGTTAAAAAAATGCAGACTTTCTTTTACACATTGAAGTGACATGACTGGATTTTCAAAAAAACATCAAAGACTTTAAATACTTACAAAACCTCAAAACAGAAAGGGCTTTAATCTCAACTTAGCTACCGCAGAAGAGTGAAATTATATATTAGTCAGGGCTGCAAAGATGAATTTCTTTTAGCCAGTCTAATTTTAAATGGCAGTGTATGACCCTGTCAGCTGATTCCTTTGTCTACAAAACACAAGGTGTATAAGAAATGTGAACAGTTAGCATCCTACGACGAGACTCCTATTAATTTTTGTGTTTTTCGTGAGTACCAGACTAAATCTGAGTAGTCTGATATGTAAGAAATCCCCCATATGCCACATTAAAGACAGTTTTTGGGGTAGGTTTCGTTTGGTTTTAATTAAAGGTATGTACTCCATATCCTCAGTTCTGTTGAAAAATAATTGGATCCTGAATCTAAGTAGCAATTAAATGAAGCATACATAGTTAAATGGAAAAGTCATAAAGCATATAAAAAACAAGTCAGTAAGCAAGCAGATCATATGGAAGAGTTGAATGAAAACTGACGTTCTCTATCAGTGGCTTCTGTAAAATGAATTGCATGTCTTCATAATTTCAATTTTACCATTTAACAGTCCACATCACTGAGATCACCAAAAGAACGGAAACTAGCATTTAACCCTTACTACTAATGATCCTACCATATCACAAACAACAGAGAAGTTAGAAACCTCCCATGTTGTCATAAATAGTATGGAGAGTTTTTACCCACATCTTCAATTTAAATAGGAAAAAAACCTAATCCCTCCACACAATGTCTGCTTGCTCCATGAGGACATACATTATTGTTGGGACATGGGAGAGGTGTCCCAATGCTTCCTCTGCACTTCAGTGCTGAATAGAAAAGGACATTTTGATAGTGCTGTAGTGAATATATACAGCTAAACATTACAAAGTCTTTTCAATTCCAAAACATGTCAAGAAGCAGAAAGGATATACTTGTCATCAATACTTCAAGATTGTACTGCTTATGGGGGAAAACATTCAGTATACATATATCATCCCAGTTTGTCTTGTAGTAAAAATTCTCCTGCTCACCTGTACTGAAAAAGAAAACACTGAAATGCCTCTTTTTTGCCTTTTTTTTTTTTTGGTAAACTAAAAAAATATTCTACAAGCATACTAAAGCCTCTCCTTTTATCCAGCATTTTACTTGTACACTAGGGTAAAACATTTCAACAGCAAATTGTCTCCTCTTTCAAAGGTCACAGCCATTTTAAAACTTCAGACTGCAACATGATCTATAGCAGCTATAAATCAGAATTAAAGGGTATAAAAAGATAAAATAAAAGCTATAACATACAGTTTGGTTTATTGTACTATAAGAGTCATCACATAAATTAATCATATAACAAAGACTAAATTTTTGATGAGGCAAGAGCTATCTTTGTGAAGTTTACTGGGTCAGCAGCTTGAAAAACATGCATTTACATTCATAAATATCAAAAGAGCAACTAAATTCAGAACTGAATTTTTCAGTTTTGGTTTTCAAGGGCAATATGAAATGGTGACTGTTCTGAGCAGAGCAGCTCATTGTCATCATCTGGAGGGGGTCAGATCTGCTGCTGCTGCTTTTACTCAGAACAGATGGCTGAAAAGAGATCAGTTTCCAAGTTTGAACAAAACCTGTTACTCTTCTTTGCATATAAGCCAATTGCCAATTCTACTCTGAGTAACATTAACATAGAAAAATTCTACAGACATATAAATTGGCTGCTGGATTTCAGCTTCTATTTCATGCACAGTGTCACACCGAGGTAAAATAAATTCAACACAAAGATTTTCAGGGCAAGAAAGCAAAGGTCGAAAAATCCAGTCTCCTTCATTAGCTGAAGTCGGTTATTTTTAGTTAATAAAATTTGATATTGGGGTTTACAATATATTTCATTTTAAATTATATGTTTTTCTTAAAATTTATTTTTAAAGAAGAAAGGAAATAGCACTTGCTAGAGCTGTGATACACAAAACACTGAGGTCTGTTGTCAAGACCTTCATTCAAAGAACTTCAGTCAATAAGAGAAGATACCCAGTGTCATTTACATAGACCAACCCAGCAACGTATTTCCTGATTTTGTACGATTCTAACTCGCCTGTGAGCAGACAGATAATCTGCGCTTCACAGTGAGCGAACTGTGCTTAGAGAAGAACTGAAGCTGTAATACATTTCTTAAGACAGAATGCAGAGCTTCAGTACTAGGCTTTGACTTTTCTTTTAATCAAGTTGTCAATTCGTCAGTTGCTGCTGAGGTACATTGCTGGTTAATAACTGGTTTGAATGTTCACTCACATGTGGATTGTTTTCAGGTTCTAGTTGCTCAAGTTTCTTGTCTTTGTTGACTGTATAGAAAATACACAGCTTAGAAAACCTTCCTTAATAACGGAAGGCTTTTCCACAACATCATTACTCAGTTGCAGAACAAGTTTCTCTCTCAAAAAAAAAAGTTTCTGGTTAGTGAGAGTTTGTATTTTCCTGGGAGACCAGAATGGTACATTTTACAAAAAAAAAAGTTGTTGGACTTATCAAATCTTCTAAAACATTACGGTTTTCACTTTATTAAATGAAAACCACGCAGCCTCCATTGGTAGACAACCAACGTCTCTATACTGAAATAGTATAATCAGTAGTCACGTACATCAGAGGTCCCAAAACTAGGTATAATTTTCATGGTATAAAGTAGATAAAAACTGTCAACCACAGCACTGAGATGTCTGAGAGAGACCCCCCACTATACACTGTCTTGGTCAGAGGCATCCACAGCATCTTTCATTCCAGCACCTGAAGAATTCCCTCTGCCAGTCCTAACCTCTGATTTGAGAGAATAATTTAGGATATTGCCTTTGATAAATTGCTGATTTATATATTCGGATGATATTGCATTAATTTTATATTACTGTATCATTATCTCAGGGGTAGAATTGTGTGCATCACTGCAGTGATTCTAGGAACAGCAAACAGAGTATTATAAATACAATCCTTACAGAAATTTGTAAAGAGAACACGAGCTTGTAATGCATGAAATGACTGCAAATGATCAGGGGGGTGGGAGTTAAGGAACGACTTATTTTTTAGATGACCCTCAGAAACAGTGAATACGCGGCAGTATAGTACAAAATCTTTTTCTTCACTTCCACCCCCAGTCATCCCCTTGAACTTATCTCAATGATTTGAAAGAAGAATTTCATGCTACATAAATTATTAGCAAAACAAGACATAGCACAAGCTAGTCGCAAAGCACAAATTATTATCAAGCCCTCGATATCACTATTCAAAGGGCTACTTGTATCCTGGAGCCCATAATACTTACAGATCAATTAATATATTTCCATTTACAAAACGAAAGAAAAGACAACATTTAACAAAGCATTATTTTGATGGGAGAGGGGGGTGAAAACCACAGTAAAATCTACTTGGCTTTAGAAGCAGTTAATGAGACTCAGACAAACATTTAACTGCTTCCATTTGACAAAAGCAGTCTGGTTACTTCCTACAGATAAGTGATTGAAAGCTTTTTCTGTACTTAGATACATTCAAATTCCAGGCAATGCTTCCACTTCTCCACTCTGTTTTTGCCGCCTCAAACCCTTTTTTTAGTGTCTTAGCCATTAGTGGGTTTTGAAATTTAGCTAGATAGTGTGAACTGACAGTCGTTCAAATCAGAATTAGCAGCATTTTCTTTCATATGTGTACTATGAAGTGACAGTAGTGAGCCCTGTCCCTGATTTGGATAGCTGATGATTTGTAAGATTCATCTTTGATTATTAGGAGATAAATTCATAGGGCTCCCCCTTTCTATTTGGGATCATCTTTAAGAACATTAAGGTTTAAAACTTGTGATCACGACCAAGTTTAGCTTTATTAACTGCCCAATAAATTAAAAAAATACCCAATTTGCATGTAAGTTGGTGTCAGTTACCTGACACTATTATACTACAGAACACTGAATACCCAAGACACACTCCTGAAAAACTCCTAAAAGAATGCATTCTCTATTAAGGACTATCTTCGAGATTTCCTGTTTCAGTCCAAAAGAAACATCAGTAAACTTTGAAATTTGATTGGATTTTTTTTTGCCCCATCAATTCTTCACATAATTGCTTCATTTAACCAAACACTTGTCTATTTTCTATTTAAGTCAGAGGTATATTTAGTCTAAATAAGTCAGAATTTCAAGAAGTTTTACTGCAGGTAACAGCTCCACAACAATGAAGAAAAAAATACAGGCACTATACACAGGTAAGTCTTACTGACAAATCCTAGTAAATTATTTCAGCATCTGCCCAAACAAATGTACTGCAACAGTTAGTCCAGAAAGTGGATGCTCGGAATTGCTATTTAGACAGAACCTACTGAATTGGGTATTTGATTGAAAGCTTGTGATGATGAGTAGTGATTAGGAGACGGATGAACCAGACTCCGACCAGCTGCTCTTTAGATTTATGAAGCAACAATCCCCTTGAGACAAGCCTTAAATATCAACTGTGACTTAACCCAGTGTACTCTAATAAAATAGATAGTTTGTGTAAAGTATAAGAAATCCTATTGCAATCTTAACCCTTCCAGGCAGTGAGAGAGAGAAAACAGCCTGCCTCTTTGGCATATGACCAACAGAAAAGCATCCAGATGATTTATGGAGGGACTTTGTTCTGGAAAGAGAAAATTATGCAACTCTAACGTGTGACCTTTAGCTTCCTCTGAAGAGTCAGGAGGCTTATGAAAAAAACCTATCAGTAGGTGCAGATGCAATGCATATGAACTTCAAAACAGGCTTTGCTGGAAGCAATGGATGCGGCCTAAGTATCTCTCCTCATGTAACATACTACCTTGCCCATCAGTCAAAGCAAAACTGAAAGGCATTAGATACAATTTAATAGAAAAGCAATACATAGACTGCAGACCATGATCACAGAATCACAGAATGGCAGGGGCTGGAAAGACCCTCTGGAGATCCAACCCCCCTGCTAAAGCAGGTGCACCTAGACCAGGTTGCACAGGAATGCATCCAGGCAGGTTTTGAGTATCTCCAGCGAAGGAGATTCCACAACCTCTCTGGACAGCGTGTTTCTGTGATATGGGCTTCCAAAGTATGCCCCCTTTAATTGCTACCAACAAATCAATTGGGTCTCTTAGAAACCTGAATTTCTTCTGTGGGAAATTCAAGGCCTTTTTGTGATACTGGCCGTAAGACTGCTGACCGAGTTATGAGACATCCCGTCTTCTTCCAATAATCTCATAGTCCAACAGAAGTCGCCTAGAATTTAGTGCAGTTTTGAATACAAAAAAACAACCTTCCATATTGACTTCTTTGTTGCAAAAAGGGTATTTTGGCTCTTACCAAAACCTTCTGAACAGCCTTCGAACAGTTATGAATACAAAACTCTTCTGGCAATTTATTACTAATGCTGTAAAATGAAGTTACGTGGTTAATTGCGGTCAACCCTCTCATTATCTAAAACACTTTCCAATAGATGCGGATATGAAAGAGGCTGGTTGACAGATGCACATGCAGGCTGAAATTGAAAACATCACCCAGGATTGTCTTCACAAATTTTTTCTGGAAACTGTGGGGACTAGCACATTAGTGAGGACGAGTATGAAAACAAGTTGTTTCTCTAGATTAGAAGTGCAGGCATGAGAAACTGTAAACTTGTATTCATCTTCAGATAACCAAATACTAAAATCTTCATTTTCATGGGGATAACAAGTAAGTCTGACAGTAAAACTTATCATGTTAGCAACAGGCATTGGAAAAGCTACTCTAGGACTATCACAGGACATCACTTTTGATGTAACAGAACTTTTCCTGCTTCAGCAATCTGTGTAAGCAATAAAGAGGAACCTAGGTGATGGAAGAGCCGCTGCATTTCTCTCCTGTATGACACATTAGCCCCAAATGCATACTACTTCTTCAAAACCCAAAAAACTTAGTCCTTTCTTTGTCTGTTGTACACATACATCATATGACAGTACACAGACATTGTATTACCCAATGTGATTTGACTGTTGATCCTAAAAATGTAACTTATCTGAACAAAAGAACTACCAAAAATGCCAGGACACTGGGGGGTAACCAACAATCTGTTGAGGATGTCCTCCAGCCTATCAGAGATATCTTAAGAACTCTGAAGTCTTTGGAGGAAGAAAAAAAAAAAAAAATAAAAAGATGGAGAAAAACCCTGTCTACAGATACACAAGGGTCTTGTAGACTAAAACTCAACCACAGTTTCTTGCGAACATGAAGAAAAAACCCCCAAACCTATAAATGAGGGATAAACTTATTGATAGGACAGAGATCTAAATTTGGACAACAGCCTTCTCTTGTGTTATGGGCAGAAAATAATTTTATTTGGTCCCATTACATAAAATCTCACAGGAGAATACTCCACTTAGGAGAACATTTTACAGAGTGTTATCAAGCACATGGTGTTGGCAAGATAATTTCTTACAGAACAATAATTGAGAGCCACTATCAGTAACTGCAGCCCAACACCTGCCCCTTCCAACCCCACTCCCCATCTCAAAAACAGTCCTGAAAAGGAGCTGATCCAGTAATTGTGAGCATTACATCAAATCTGTCATGTCTTGATTGGAAAAAGCCTTCTGATACTAAGGAGAATAAAGAGAGGGAAGTAGGCAGAAAGAGAAAAATTATTTTTTTAAAAGTAAGATTTTTCTCTCACAGGAACATTTGGTTTGCACTAATGAGGAAGACAGATGTTGCTGGAGTTGGATTTACTCTGCTTTGTGACTTTATACTAGAACCCAGAAACCCAAATTTCATTCTTGAATTCTACACCACTCATCATTTTAAACTTGCACAGTTCTGGCTCTCAAAATAAGGTTTTCAGCATAACCTAAACTACATTAGGAATATTTGGCTACAATCGTTAGATTCTTCTCATAATAAATAGCCTTTATTTACTTATTTGGTTACTGTAGTAAATAAGCAACTGGTAAGACGGAAAGAAACACCTTTACTACCAAACCCTGTGGAAGATATGGATGCTGAGCCTCTGCTCAAGACACCTGGTCATTCCTTAGGCATCAGAAGTTGCTGGCTGAAGAAGTGTCAACAAATGCTTGCTAAAAATTTGTGGTTTCTTCAGGGTTAAAAAAATAATCTTGCTGTCTAGCAATTCTGAAAGAAAATAGCATTTGTTGATAGCAACAGGAAAGCTGGGAGAGAATAATCCTGCAAAGCTACTTCAGAATCAGATTTGTTCTGCCTAGGCTTGATTGCTCAAAAATATTTTTATATTTTGCCTCATCAGGCTCTTGTTTACCCCTAGAAAAAGAAATTGCAAATGGCATAGTTTTAGGGACAGAGATTCTCTTATATGAAGCAAGCTCCTTGAGTGCTCTTTGATAACTGGCACAGCAGTCTCAAAGACAGACATTTTAAAATCATCATTATCAGTACACCACCAAGAATCCTCAAACATTTAGGACAAGATGGGAAACAGCGTGAAGAGCTTTACAAAGGGAGGCTTAAACAAAACTAATTGAAAACCTAAAAGAAAAATCTCTACAAAAACAACCTTAAGTTACGCAGCTACAGAACAGCACATTAGTATGTACTGTATTCTGCTACCATGCATGTTGTGAATCGCATTGATTTGGGATTATGCTGCCCTGCTGTGGGAAGACACAGGGACTACAAATTGTATAGATGGCCTCAGATGTCAATGGGTAAGAGACTGATGCTGTGCATGTGCGTGTTGGAACACATGTAAACAACGTTCAAAAGAGGTCTTGCATCGTTATTTGCCATATAACGTATTTCTGGATAAGGAACGTCAGTTTCCATTCTAGCGAATATTATGATCTCTGACTTCAGTTTTTAAAATACAGAAATTGGCTAGGCATCTTATGCTGGACTTTGGTGGTATGATGTTAGATCATTTAAGCCAAAGCAATTAGTACAGCAGATTGCTGTATTTGGACAAACCAGATACCTTCTTGTGAATATGGTTGATGAAATTAGTATTACGAATCCATACTTTCTTCTTGCAACTCCTCATTCTTGCTCCTCTGGCAGAAACTACTGTTGCCACTGCAGTGGCAATAGAATTAACTGTGCAAATGGTCCTCATCCACGAAATCAAGATCACCAACAACAGTGTTCCCATACAATGTCACCTTAGAGATCATCAGGAAAGCTCATAGTCTGTCCCACCAGTTGTTTTAAATTAAAGCCCAAGAATCACTTCATGATGTTACTATGCACAACTCTGCATACACCATTTTCTTCTTCATGAGATCTTGTTCACCCTTAGTGTCCCCTGTGGAGCAGTAGGGACAAGCGTGCTTGTTTTTATCAAACAACAGAATAGCTAACTGAAGAACAGGGAAAACACAAGACGCTCAGACCACGGCACCACACATCTAAGTCAACTGTAAAGCCAAAGCATTCCTCCCATTCTAAATCCATCTTATCTCCAAACTCTGCCATGCTTCACTGTCTCACTCTATATCTCATCTTTATCCAAACATCAGTCCTCCTAAATGGAAAGCAACGGAGAAAGACTTGCATATTTTCTGTCATTTTAAAATATGTTGTGCAGTTTTTAGTGATTGCTAGAAAAATCATAGTTATCACAAAGAAAAATCAGTAAAGACTTTAAAAAAAAGTTTCAAAGCTAGCAATCTGTTAAAAAACTAAATGTTTTTGAAACAGTTGGTGCCATCTGTTTAATAAAAAAGGGAAAAAATTGACTGTAGTTAGCACAAGCATTGCTTAACTCAGGAGATCAGCAAATAAGTAAAAACCCGTCAATTTATATTTCAATAAAATATGAATTATCTGGATTTTGCCAGAGTGAAATAGACTGTGTCATGGTAACATGTAACTACATTTGATAACATTCTTTAGCACATATTTCTTTATTTCTCAACATCTCATAGGTACTCAAAAAATACTTAGCCACAAACCACATTTAATTCCCAAACTCTGTGGTGAAAGCCAAGTAAAAACATTACAAACTGGGCATCTGCTTACCCAAGACCAACACATGGCATTTATAATTTTGCCAGTTCCGTTACTAACATATCCAAACAGATGCCAAAGGAAGTCATCCAAAGACTTTTCAGGCAATGGGAATGAATTGGCCTTACTCAGAAGCAAAGCATTAAAATCACCACATGGATGGATGACACCAACATAAAAACACAGTGCTAAGCTTTGTAATGCACGGGAGTAGTAAAAAGAAATGTTACGGCAGTAGTGCAGATGCTCAGAACTAGAAATAGCAACCTCTTACATCAGCTGTTATCAGCTTCTCTTGCCCAAGTGCACAATATACACTTCCAGTGACAAAACAGCTCCCACCGGTCCCTCTTCTCTTAGCAGCCTAAATACTGAACTCACTGGCAACCAATGCACCCTCTACAGGCTGTTTAATCTATCAGGTGATTTTGGTTTTGTTACTATAATAACCCAAACTCAACCATTGACCAAGCCAGATCAGCTTCCCACACAGATGCTGACAGTGTATTCTGTCATGTCAGGCAAGACTCTGTAAGGATAACAACAACCACCTAGAACACCTGGTAAAACAGGAAAACCTGGGTAACATAGATAGTATAGGTATGCTTGAGAAATATGGTGCAGACACATCCATGTTGATCTGCGATCCCCCAAGGTCCAAAATCCTAATGTTGGCACTGTACTGAAATAAGCCTCGTGTAACTTATCCAGCTAGACGTTTCACACACAACCATTTTATGTCCGTCAGGTCCAGTACTAAACTTGAGATAATGTGCCTAAGCAAATCTGTGGTGCACCATCCTGCTTAGGATGCCAAATCCAGGAATACCTTCTTTGTTCAAGCTGAATGCTGCAGGAATGTTTCTGGATCCCAGCTAGTCCTGAAAACAGCTTACATTCCACTGCACCTAAGCTAGTCAACAATACCAACTAATAAATTAGCTAATAAGGCTTGCTAGAACTGCCAACATATCTATGGCCTGACTTACCCACTAAACTAACCAGATAAAGCCCTCGGGAGAGTGGGGATGGTGGTGGAGGTCACTAGACTGTAAGCAACATTTTATTTTAATCTTTCAGATTTCATGCTTGACCAGACTAGTCATGGCTAATAGTTCCTGCAGCCTTTTGTTCCTAGCCCTAAGAGTATCAACAAAGTGTTCCCAATATAGTGCAATTATAGGGAATTCATATATTTTACCAACATAGTAACCATTTCACAAATTCAATAAATTACACCAATGAGTAGATACCGGAAGTCTGTATTAATACACTCAGGACTGCGAGGGATGTCATCACCTGGATGTAACTATGAAGACAGAAAACCATAATTCAAAACTGCCCAGTGTAAAACTCAGCTGAATATGCTGACCCGTGGCATCAACTACTGACGTTGTCTGCTCCAATCCTCTAACTGAATCCTTAAACAAAGCAAACAAACAAAAAAATAATCAAACTCTGTTATGAAGTCCAGACACAGCCTACTGATCTGACCCTGCAGACATGAAGGAGTAAGGAAAAAGGCTATCCACCAAAAGGACACTAAAGTCTGTCTGGAGGTGATAGCACATTTTCAGACAGAGCAGGGTTCGATTTTACTGCCAGCAGGGCACACTGAAATAGGTGGGAGAAGTCAAGGAAGTCAGGCCTTACTAATGTGTGAACAAAAATTAGCCTCCACATCATCCCCATTGCATTCCAGCAATCCATTTTTCTTGTTTTCCTTTGAGATTGCTAGGACACAAAAAACAACTCCTTCTCTCTATAATTTAAATTGTCCTTTTTTTTTTTTGGACATATTTTCCATTTGAAAGAATCACATTCAAAATGTCAGAGAATTTACAGACTAGCAATGCAACATGGAAGAGAAGATACCTAGAAAAAGGAAGGGAGAAAACATTTGAATTCATGAGTATTTGACAGCTGAATAAGTCATGTCACTGAATTTTGCACCCAGCATAATTTCAAGTACCTCTTTTCATTTCACTGTAATTTTTAAAGAAATGCCTGATAATCCATCAAAACAGCTTAAAATAAAAACATTTTAAAAAAATACTTAATTTTAATTCTAAAGGAACTTCTAATGAAAAACAGCAGCGGAGACATTTTATTGTGGTACTTCTTTCATTGATTTCTTAATCACTTTAGAAAAGAAGTACTCTTTATAAATATAAAATAGACCAAAACGCTCTGAAAAAAAAATACAATACACATTCAAACTTTACCCTTTGCCTCCTGGTAATAACTTTCTGTCTTCTATGCAGATGCTGCCTATATGGGATCCCAGTAAATCAAGTACATTTGACCTACCGAGCTTAACATGACTGTAAGTGAATCTTGAAGACAGGAATGCAGAACGTATGATGCTGCAGCCCTGACTGATAACTAAGAAGTCGGTTATAAATAAATCTGGAACAGTTGGGATTGACTGTTGTTCAGCACTTTCAGACAGACATTCAGGGCAACTGGCAGGGGCTTGGAAAGCTGTTTCCTATATTAGAATCACGACAAAAATAGAAGTGAGGCTGCATTCCCTTGTCTTCTGCTAAAATAGATGTTACTCAAAAACATTTTTACAAGTTTGGCGAGGCATAACTAGTCCACTGTCAGATACAGAACAAAATCATAATTGGAAGTCCCATGTTGATCTACCACGAATATTTACTTATTGAATTAATAAAAACAACAACAAAAGAAAAGAATGTGGAGAGTACTAGAAGATATTAGGGACAAGGAAAAGCTGGTTTTACTATATTTTTTTTAACTTGTAAGTGAAGGTACAATCAGAATTCACTAGCCAGAAAGACCCTAAAGACCTTTAAAAATAAAATAAAAAGGGAAAATCATATATTTTACCAACTATCCTTAGGAATGGGGTGGTGGTGGTGTTTGAGGTTTGTGGTGTTTTCTTGCTGTTTTGGAGGTTGTTTGTTTTGTTTTTAAATTTAAGAACAGATGTTGCATAATAACTACTGATAGCAAGGCTGAGTTGCGAGAATGGAACAGGAAAGAGGGAGCATATATGGGGTTTTTGTTCTGTTTTTAAGTGCCCCAAATACAGGGCATTTATTACAGGGCAAACGTTTGTCACAGTTCTCTCTCCTCCAGCACTTAAGCTTCCAGATAAATTAAGTTGGCTTCTATTTGTGTGGTTTTTACAGTCAAAATATATCTATCAAAATATTGTAGGATTAGCCAGCTCACTGACTGAACAGCCCATTGTTCTGCCAAAATAATCAGTGGCCTTAATGAGCAATTAGAGCTTTCAGGGTCAGCGAGAACAGAAAACCTTAACATACAGATGACAAATTCTGTGTAGAACTTCGTGCTACTGTTTCATATCATGAGTGAACTCCCAGACTATATGCAAGAGGAACAGGTGACAGAATAGGATGTATAGTATATAGCAGTATAGTATAATACATAGTATAGTATATATACTTTAGGATATAGTATAATAGAAAAACCATAGGAGAGACTAGGCTACAGTAAGAGCAATTTGATTTAGCCAAGTAACTCTCCCAAACAGGTTTCCCGTAAACTGTTCTTTCTCAACCAAAACAGGTCTGCATAGCGTTTTGCTGACAGATATTAAATTGGCCCACCTGCAGGCACTCTAAACCACCCTGAACCAAATCGGCTCCAGCCTAGAACCTAGGTGCATAATGCCAGCCTGCCCTCTCAGCAGAGCTTGTTGCTGTGGTTCAGCACCTTCGGTGAGCCCTGATGCAGACCTTGCAGCTCTGAGCTTCTCAGGTCAGAACACACACAATACAGACTCATGCTTCTCTACTGTGTACCCAATCCACTTCCAGCTATTTTTCCTATAGTTGCCACAATATGCCAACTGCAACAGAATCAGCACTAGGAAATTTCTGCAACTTGCCATATAAAGTAAGCCTAGTATAAATTAAGGCATGATTCAAGGACTCCAGGCTTGCTGAAGAAGTACGCACACAGGACCACATTTCAGTCACTGAATTGTGTTTTTTCCATCGTAACAACTGCTGAAGATATATGCTTCTTGAAAGAGAAAATTCATCATAAAAAGTCAAATCTTTTCTTTGTAATGGATTGCCACATTGCAGACGCAGTTTCCTTTTGCCAGAACAGCCTGCATAAATGTACTTTAAACTAATTACCTTTAGGTGGAAAATATGACTTGCTTTCAGCTTTGTGAGGCCAGTCCACCACAAGAGGTCCAAACCTACGAAAGCTGGCAGTGATCTCATCTACAAAAAACAAATGAGGCACCTTAGAGAGAATCTGAAGACTAACAGTGGCAAGGTAAAAATTCTTATTTAAAAACAAACAAACAAAACAAAAGAAAAAAACCCGGCTATTTTCCACACCTATTAAGAACAGTGAAAACTGCAATAATGCCTAAACATTCCTTCACCTCTGTGCTACACATGGCTGCTTAAAAAAGTAATTTTACTTTCCACTAGTGCAAGTTTGCAGCAGGATTAAATGCAAACATGATCCATCAGAAGGTAATATGCTTCAGCTGCGTTCTAATTATAGCCACAAAGCAGGGTCAGATGCAGCCACACGGGACCGACAGAGGAGCTACATGTCAGCATGGCCACTCCTTGTAGCATGCCCTAGAAAGCAGGCTGCATCAGGTCATGCGACTGTGGGATTTCACCGTCCTCAGTTCCCTCTGGAAATCTGTCTTGAATTACCAAGTTATTTCTTCGCTTTTTAAACATCAGTTTAGAAATACCGTGGAACACACATCTCAAACTATCCTATATAGCACAATTTTGTCTTATGTGCAAACGCTTCATAAAAAAAGTACTTTTAAGTTATTCTTTAAAAATCTTTTTTTATGTACTTTAAAGAAAGACTTAGTTTTAAATTGCATCTAATGTGATGCTAGACAGACCACAGCAACAATCCCATCAGGAGAAAATTCTGAAGACAAAGGCAATGGTTTTAGAATTTTTTGATTGCTGTTTGAGATGTGTCCAGTTTATCTGACCCCATAAGCTGCACATCAGATTTTTTGAGCAACTAGAGCCACAAAACACTGCATAACTCAGAAGCTGAATGAAAAAGGTGTTACTGGAGTAGACCTCTCATGGAAGAGGGTAACAGCTTCCAAGTGGCCATGTTACTTCCTCGCAGGCTAGGCTGGGCATGTATTTTGATTCTGAGTGACCCAGCAATGTTCCCACCAGTTGTACCTGTTGGCCTGCTGCTTCTTACAGCTGGGGATTCAGATTACCCAGCAGTCCCTGTATCAACAGTCCTGCAACTCATGATGTGACATGGGAGCTGCATTTGAGCTGTTTGTAAACCACAGATTGTCAACTTACTCTATTTTTTTCTAAAAATCGCACATGCTTTAGGCTTCAATTTAGTAGATGGGATTCAGAGATCCCCCTCTCTTCATTGTAAGGCATCCTCAAATTCCCTGTGTATGCCAATTGAAGTTAGATAGTGGTGGATTATAGTAAGAAAAATACACCAAAAACTCTCACAATTTTGCTTTGGGAGTCAGGGTGTGTGGGGCACACACAAGTAGAGCAGATATTGAGAAAATACCTGACCATTGCTACTAAGCTTGTTATTATTTTGTAACTATATTAATTGTCCTACATTTGTTAACTGAACACTGCATATATGCTGGATATAAGAGCTGATTAATTAAAGCCCAATTTATTTTGGTAAAGACTGTATTAAAAGAAGTCCTTAAATCAACCACATCTTTTAAAAAGAACAGGGAAAGAATACGGAGGAGTGACAGTACCCACTAAGTTCCCTCTTTCAGCTTTCCCACTTTACATACGTGGGAACACATGCTGCTATTGCAGATTAGAAGACCTGCTATGCAGACATTTCTGTCTCCATCTCTTCTGAGCTACAGTACAAAAGAATATCAAGTACATTCTCAGGTGTTGCAGGGGGTGGTGGTGTTTGTTTTAAATAATGCCACAAGCACTACAAGTGACATACCTGGGAAAATACATTTGGTTTTATCAAAATCTAATATTTTAAAAGTGATTATATGAAAGCCAATTCCCACATCTCACCAGTGTAACTTATTCACAGTACCTTCGTCAATGTCAGGAGGAAGACCTCCAACAAACACTTTTCTAGAATAGCGTTCCACTCTTTCACCATTCTGACAGCGTGTTGGAGAGCTGAGACCCGATGATAAAGACTGATCACCATGACTGTCGTCTAGGAAGCCATCTTCAAAAGGAAAGAGTGAAGACCGACCTGAAACAGATTTTGTAGTATCTATCATTAACTCTATTTCCTGGATAATTAAATATTAAAATAAAAAATGTTATATTTTCCTTTCACTGTTTTGCTTTAACAGAATTTGCATTATAGGTCCAAGCTAAGTGGTCCAGTTATCCAAATGATGCTCATTAGTATCGCTTTTTCCAAGACTGTATTATCCTTACAAGACAACAAACCTAGTCTAGCTTTAAAACAATCCCTTGCAAATGGCTAGCAATTAAAACCAACAAGTTATGTGATGAAATTGTGTCATAGCTATAGAAACAACCTTTGTAAGATTTACATTTCAAACCAATTCTTAAAGATTTAAGTCTTCCATAACAGATCTTGAAGGAATCATCTTAAAGAGCAGATCCCTCAAGCCATTGTAGTGCAGAGCAGGACACTCTCCTTCAGAACGCTTTACAGGGTCCTAACCACAAGGGCTACATCACTTCCTCCTCCCGTGAACAGAGGCCCAGTCTGAGTAGGGGGGCAAACAGCAAAATAAACACAGAAAAGCTTTGGATTGTGGATATTAAACATGTAGGTGAAGCAAGAAGCTTAGCTAAGAAGAAAAAATAAAATCTTTAAAATCTTATTAAACAAACCACAAAAAGCTTCACTTGAAGAAAAAAAGTTGTTAGCTAGGTCGGCTTGTCAAGCTGTTACTCTGTTAAAACACGCGTTCAGTAATGAATTAACAAAAAGCAACATAAATGGCTGCTACTCTGTTAATGAAAAGTAAAGAATTTGTGATCATGTGATGCAATTAACTTGTTGCTATTACTACTGAAGTATACACACATAATGCTAAGAACAGATTTATTAACCCAGAAGATAAAGAAATATTCAAAGTCTGTATGTAAGCAACTTTAAAATTTAATAATTCCCTATACCCGAGTTGAAAAATAAATCCTGCAATGTAGAGACACATATAAATGGGAACCCCATCTCAGCTCTGAAAAGGCTAATTGTCCCCTCATATCATAAGGATAGCTCCCAGGGATGGAATTATAAGTAATTGATACAAACAGTTCATAGGGGGGTTAATCACAAATATAAATAGCAGGGTACCTAATTAAATTCAAAGGTAATGCGTTACATGAAACTGACTTCCAGCAAGACCTAAGGAAGACTTAATACCATACTGGTGTTAACAGCACAGGGAAGTACAGGAAATAAAATCAGGGGCAAGTAGAAAAATCAAGACATGCAGAGGGACACTCATCAGAAAAATGTATGCACTGAAAATATCAGTAATAGTCTCCAGTAGTAAAGGACAGATTACATAAAGAAGCAGCAATTCTATACACGGGAAACAAGCTAACAAAGAAAAACCATGAAAGATGTTCTGACTGACACAGAACACCAGCCTGATTTTTTTATGAACACCAGGCACTAGAAAAGTCTTGATTAGAAAGAATATATTGAATGCACAACATTGACAGAGATCACAGATAGAAAAATCCACTGAAGCAAAAAATCTACAGCGCTTTTAAGCACCAACATAATAACCATGGTAAATGCCACAATCAGACAAGGATTTAAAGATGCTACTCTTCAAAGTCTAGTATAACTGATTGTCAAAAATGGTGGGTTTAGAGCATAAAACAGGAAAGACTATTGATGAATATTCTGTTAATGGACCAACAGGTCATGCACATATATACTCATATGCACTTCAGCATAAAAGAGAACACATGCATGAGAGAACTAATAATTAGGAAGCCTAAAATTGTGTAAAAATATCAAATCAGAAAACCCATTGAAAAGTAGGAAATTTGAAAATATCCACAAGAGATTGACATTACTAAGAAGCTAAATAATTTAATTCCCACTCCCCCAAGCTACCTTCTCGTAAAAAATAAGTAACAAACATGAGCCATCAGTGGAAGCTGACACATCAAATTAATAGATAATAGAACAAGGTGTTCAACTAAAACACAGGTCTACAGAGGAGGCTAAGGAAGTGCTGAGTTCTGAAGGAAATAATAAAACCACACAGCAGCTTGAAAAGCAAGACAGAGCCTCTTACAGCAGGTGCTTGACAGTCTGCAAGCATTGTACTCAAGTAAATGCAAAAGATGATCTAAAACTTTATAGTTAAGTACAGAGTTAAATGTAGCAACTATACATTTAAAATAATGGAAAGCATACAAGCAAGGGAATAGGGAATGATTGCTCACTGTCTCTTCTAGTAAGGGGAAACTGAAGTGCATTGAACACAATCGGTACGTGGCAAGGCTGAAAGCAAGTCGAACTGTGGAACCCCTTGCCACAGGCTGAAAAGTTTATGTAGGTTCAGAAAAGGCAATGAGCAAGAACAGGAGAAAAATCCATTCTGAAGCAATAAATTTTGAGACATCACCTCAAGAAACCCCCAGAGGCAAATCTCTGGGAGAGTATTATGGGAAAGCATCACTAAATGCCCTATTTTTATACTCCTGCACCCCTCCCCTGGCATCTCTGAGTTGTCAGTGTAGCACAACAGATTTTGGGCCCATTTCCCATAGCTGTGCTTACATCTGTACCTGAAAAACTGGTTGTAAAAGTTAAAAACAAGGTACCTAAAAGAACATGACTCAACAGCTCTAAGCGTGATACCTGCAAAGAAATGCTCTCTTCTTTACTCAAAGGAAACAGAGGATCAAGTAGAGAACTGATAAGTTATGGCAAGCCCCAAGAAATTTCTGACAAAACCTCTTCTCACTGAAGATGCTTAGTCACAGTGACAGAATCAAACAGTAATTAAAATACCCAAGTATAACAAACATGAAATGAGTCTCTGCACAGATTCACCTCTGGGTACTCTGCATATTACCACAACGCAAATGGTAAAAACAACAATAGAGAGGGATATATGAGAACATTTGGTAAACAACACATCATTTTTTAACAGACTACTGTAGAGTTTCATGTTTCTTAAGGTAAAGACGGTTCAAAACAACATGATAAAATTCAAGGTAATGAAAAAGCATGGATATCACATACTTTAATATTGTCTGAATAAGGCAAGTCACAAAATCCCTAATATCAATGACAAGGCACACACACGCACACATAAATCTACTTGTTATAGAAAAGCCAGCATTTCACACAGGAAACAATTATTATGGAGTGAAACATGCTTTTTGGCAGAATAAAAAAAAACCCTGAAAGTCCAGCACATTCAGAACTTGTTTGCCCTGTTTTCTCATCACTACAATTTGTATAGGACAGCCTACACTGTATTCATCACAATTATTGCCACATTACTATATTTCACTTCTACAGGTAAACATGAGTTGCAAGAAGTTAATAGCGTTCAACTAATTCCCACCTCCTTCCCTACTTTGGTGCCATTGGATCAACCTGGAAACACTTGCCATGATCTTAAAATGAAATTAAATAGTGTTCATATGCACAGAGAGTATTCAATATTATACACTCTGCATACTTTCCCATCTGTTTCAGTACTGTGAGAGCACTGGAAAAGCGTAAGTATTAGAATGCTTTCAACATCTGTTAACAATAGCCTGTTCTCTGGAAGTGGGGGAAAATGGGAAGCTAAATTTGTGGGGAAAACTTAAAATATTTTCTTTTTGTTTTAGCTATCAAATAAACACTAAAACCAGTCGGCTTTGAAAAAAATAATCTCAAATTCTGTATTATAAACTGTCTTAGTACAGCCTACTACCTCAGTCCATACATACGTGCTAACTATAAGTTACATATATGGTATCAGCTTGATTAAATGGCTAGGTTTGTCTCCAAGCTTCTTCACAAACATCATGCAAATTCTACATTTTGAAAAGGAAGGGATGTCACATGCATAGCTGCCACAGAACATACATGAAAAAGAAGATGAAGTTTAATGCCAAAGTACCCCAAGCAGATGGCACTGCCCAACTCTAATTGTTAAAAGCTGCAATCTTCACTGCTATTTTCTCAATAAAAACCAGGCTGCATAAGCTACAGCACAGTACATAAATGTAAGCAACATTAGTAGCTTTCTTGGTAGTCAGCGAGCTTGCTATTCTTCATGTTCATTAAACTCTCAGAATAAACATATGCAGCATTGTACATTTGTAAAACGTTTTCAGTGTGCTTTTAATTTTTAAGGGTTGCCTATGATGAAATAAAGTTAAAATGTACTCAAATGTTGTATCTTTAATTATTACTATTAATAATGTTATCAATATTCACTGTTGAGGACAGTTACTAGTATTGGTATTCACAATGTTCTACCCAAGGCAATCCAATGTCATATTCAAGTGTAATATCTGATGAAAGACGTTTCATCAAAGAAAAAAGTATTTTAGAAATGTTCAATGCACTAGTTAAACATTGCAGTTCTACAAAAAAAAAAAACACCAAACTGAAAACAATCTTCTTGCTGGAACACTACACATCACTACACATTTAAAGTCATAAATATGTGTCATGAAAGAGTCTTCACATTCAGTCATCCTCTAGTTCACTAGTAATAGGAACACACTTGAAGTTACCAGCTCAAGACCATCATGGCTTTAAGCTTCCATGTTTTGAAAATGAAGAATATGAGATTGATTTATACAAAGCAATTGATCAACCAAATAATGTTAAAATTGGTAACATCTTATCATCTTATGGTAAGAGAACTAAATATTTATTTCTCCCACTATTCAGCAAACAAAACATTTAGTAAATACTTTTACCTCTTCTCCGCCCATAGCTCCTGGCTGCATGTAAACACAGAAGAAAATTGTCGGTACAGCTGTCATTAGAGTTAGCTCCAAAAGCAAAGAAAATGTAGCTTCTACGTCTTCTTTTTCCCCTCCCACCATAAAGAAGGAAAAGACATTCAAAAAGTGCACGATGTAATTCAAACAACTCAAGACAAGAGAAAAAATTTGAAGATGACACAGCCAGGGAGGAGAAAAATGAATTTAAAAAAAAAGGAACATACCTGCTGTGCAAGTTTTCTACATAGCAAAGGTATTTAAAAAATCAGGCATATCAGACTTACAGTACTATAAAATAATAATTTAGGATTATGGTTTTAAGAGGCAATAAACATCATCAACAGTAATCCTAATTAAAAGAATTCATTTTGCATTTATTATTTAGTTGTGGAGAACATATTTTCCAATTCTGTTTCATTTTAAATAATTAACCATCTGTAAATACTAAAATCCTACCAAAACAATATGAACTCAATAGCCAGTATGTTCAGGCGAATAAAAACAGATTGACAAAATGTCTTTATTACTACCAGAATTAATACAGCATTTCAGCGAGACATGCATCAATGGCAAAATCCACAGTGTTGTACAAGTGCAGAAGCGTATTTCATGATATAATGGGAAATGCAAAAAGCAGCATTTTTTGATCTGAAATTCTAGAATACCAGAAAATAATCTGGAAAACAGTGTCTTCTACACAAGGACTTCAATCTGTCACAAAAGATATCTGTGGTTTTCCAAGGTAATCAAATGTGGAAGGCTAGGGATCAGGTAGTTTTTCAACAGAAAGTGAGCATAAGCAATACTTAATAGAGCCGTGTGTTGTTTCTTTCTCTCTTCATTGAAATACTATTTGCGTTCCTCCTCCCTCCCAGCCCCATTTCTTATTTCCGAAAGTAACACAAAGCCTTTCAGTCTTGCCCTACACACCGAGGTTTTAGGTGTGATTCCTTTAGCTCTCCCTACAATCCCCCTTAGCCCACTTCATCTAGTTCCCACTCCCTCCTTCTATATCCCAAGTGTCCTCTACCATAAAACCTTCCATTCTTCCCATTTTTCTCTTTCCATCTTCAAATGCACATCCTGAGATGCCCTACCACACCCCTCATCTTTCCCTACCTACTTTTCTTTGGCCAGAAGTTACACGACGAACTGGTCCCCTGGCTGTCATGTGTGAGTGGCCCCAGGGGCTACACAGAGCCAGGCTGCACCCTCCTTCAGCACAGGCACCAGTAACCTCTCTTCTACTTGGCTTCCTCAAGCCCCGAAGAAACATGGTCTCAGACACTACACACCTATGTCGTCTTCTCCAGCCATCAACAAGACCACAAAAGAGCAACTACATGAGTATTTCATTAGGAGGATTAAAAAATTTCAAGGGCTATGATGAACTGCTTCACAATTTATGTTTAATATAAAGACAGTAGAAGCTGTTTTTGTGAACAGCTATTGCGCCGCAGTGAGGTAGTTGGTAAGCCCTGAAACAGGCTCTGCTCTTTAAGGCACAGCAAGCAATACAGAGAATTAATACTAGGAGTTGGCTTTGCAGCAAGAATAAAATTAATCCTCCTCCTTCTAGTTACTGCTAAAGCCATATTTCATTGCTTATTATCATGGCAAAGAATCACTGCCAGACCGCATGTAGCAAGTCCTTGTCTTGCTGAATGCCCATTCACCAAAAAAAATAAGCATCTACCAAGGTATAGCTATCAACACGTTTTGAGAGTAATTAATTTGAAAGAGGTTTCTCAAAAGGAATGCAACCAACTGAAAAATTAGATAAAGAAGCATTGCTTTCATATGAGATGAAAAAGACTTCTGTGTTTCTTTTTAAGAAAAGAAAGCTGTACATACTTAATGTAAACATTTAGGCTCTGAACAATAGCACATGATGACAGAAATCTACCACGGACGTCTGTAAATTTTAGAAAAACCTATTGCCATTCATGTATTGTAACACTTCTGTGTTATACTGCATAATATACTTACGCGATACGTGATACATTGCATAATATCACTTCTATCTTATATATGCAGTCACACACATAATCTTTATGTCCATAAAAAAGTTCTACTGAAGGTGTGTTTACAATTGCCTGTAAATTCTAGGGGAAAAATAGCACAATCCACTTAAACACAGTCAGCCTAGGCAGCTTTTGCTGATTTAAAAACATTGCATCACATTTAAACACTCAAAAGAAGGTGAAGTTTCACTATTGTTGATTATATTTTATATTTATACACACACTCACACACATAATTTGAAAACAAACTCAATTATTTAAGTGTTTACATTAACATGTTACTTTTTCCAACAACCTGACAGTTACTTAGCATGGTAACTTAAGAATGTCAACACACTTTATTATGTTTTTTTTACACAGGATGCAAAATAAGAATGTGTCATTTGAGACAAGTTATGACCCATCTTGTTCATAAGTCAAAGTTCAGAGCACAACAGATTCAATGGAAGGAATGCTTCATCAGGTAGATGTCATAATGCCTTCAGTTTGAGTAAATATTTTAGAAAATAAACAGTTTAAAAATTATTCTTGAATTAAGACATTTGGCAGCCACTATTGCACTTTTACAAACAATGAAATTACCACTGTTATATATCTGAAGTTACTTTCTCTCTTGGGCAATTCCAACAGCAGACAAAAGCAAAGTAAGTGGGAGCTCTCAAAATTGTACCCACCACCAATGAAGCCACTCCCATGTACTGGTTTTAGTGCCAAATACAAACATCATTTTGCACAGAAAACCATCTCCTGAAAGGCTGCAAAACTCAAAACAAAATTGATGCTTTCCTACATAACTCACAGAACATTACCGTATTAATGAAAGCATAACTTCTTTAAGCAGTGAGCACATTTTCCCACGTAAAATGTGAAACTGTTGCAAGCAGTCACTGATCAGTTGTGCAACTCCCAGAGCTATGCACTACTGTGTAGTGTTTCTCCATCCCTTTACAACTTTGACAGGTAGAAAGTTAACATAACCACTATGTCCAAATTGCATGTACTCAAATACAAACGAACAATACATCCTTTTTGACCTCCTGATAACTCTCCTGAAACTATTAACTCACCTCGTCCCAGAATTTGAGGGTATTTTTACAAACGTGAAACTGTATGTTGAAGAACAGAACTCTAAACTTCAAACAAACAAGCAAAACAAACTCCCCAAACCCCAAATCTTGCAATGCAATTAAATAAATTTAATGCTAACGCTACTGGAATTCTCAAAAGCCTGCAGCTTCACCCATTGCTGCAATAAATTATAGCACACTCAATTGAAATGCTCAAATTTTAACTGCATCTCAAAGAAAGCTATGGGAAATTGATTAAATAGAACTTTAAAGGCTTGCATTTTGCAAACATCTATCTGGCAGCCAAGGGAGAAGGGATCTACTGGTGGCATAAGAATATACTTGCAAAATTTTATGAAGACCCCAAAAACAATGTGGTTTATGAGATGAGCATACCTGCATGACGCACAGAAGCACACATCCACACAAGATAGCCCTCAAGGATTCAGAAGGATGAAGCGACCAACAACCCTTGCCTATGGTCCTTGAAAGGCAGAGGACCAGAACATTCACAGTGTGACAATGTTGGCAAGACAAAAAAAGTTACGTGGACAAGGGAATTTACTCTGCTGTTTAAAGTTACTCTTGCTCAGTTAATATACATCCTGAAAACCAAGAACATGGTCAAGCAACAGAACATTGCTTATTGTATATCAATAAGTAAACCACCGTCATTCTTCAGCTCACTACTTAGGCTGGGAATGAGTTTGGTTTTGCCCTGTTGTTTGTGTTGGAAGGTTCCAACTCAAAAAGGGACATTGTGTAATTTGTGTGATAAAAGCAAACCATGTAAATAAATACCAGAATTGCACAAACAATTTCTGAGAATTATTATTAGTAAGGCAGTTGTTCTGCAATTTATTTGAAAGAGATTAAACCAAATGACAACCTACAGAAAAGACAGGACTTGACTAAAAGATATTCCTATAAACTTAGTGTACATTAAAACAGACGTGAACATTATAGCTCAGCTAAAATACCTATGAGATGCAATGCCCTCCTGGGTAAGACCAATGAACCATCCAGACAAGTATTCAGTCTTCAATAGTGACAGTAGGAAGAACATGTTAGACTGGCCACTATCAGTGATATGTTTCTCTTCTAGTACCTTAGCATTCATAGTCATTGTATGAAACATGTTAGGAGGCACACTCTCACCTGCTAATTCTAATACGTGCTTATAGGCCTTGCATTAACAACCTGTCTAATGCTTTTTTGAACCTGCTGATACTATTTGCTTCCACAAATTCCTGTGGCAGCAAGTTCCAAAAGTAAACTGCAGAAGTGCTTCCTTCTGTTGCTTTTAAATGGATCTACCAGAAGTTTCATGAATTACCCCGTTTGTTCTAGCTCTGTGGAACATGGTGAACAGCAGTTTTGCACTCCCCTGTGATTTTCTAAGGCTCTGTCACATTCACCTTCAGCCTTCTCCTCCCCAAACTGAAGCATTTCAGCTTCTTCACTCTCTTGGTAACTCAGTACAATCACAGTAGAGACAGACTGTAAGAAAGAATAATCATAAGATCCAGAGAAAATTATATTCTAGTAGTTAGCTATTTTGGTAACACAAAATAAGGAAAAAGCATAGCTAACTGGAAAAAAAAAATAAATCGAGCTTCCAAAGGGGACAAAGAAAATTGAAACAGAGCAGTGAAACTGATGTTCATTATCAGCCTCATTAGCTTTACCCAAGGCTGAAAAGACAAAAAGTTTAAAAACTCAAAGTTATGTGCTGTCACTAGTTTAATTTATTCCTATGAAACAGGATTATTCCACAGGCAGGCCAAGAGAACACTTGTCCACAAAAAACTATGCAGACTTCAGGGCTTGTACTGGTTTATTATTCTGGTCTCAAATCACATCTGTAACTGGGCTGGCTCTACTCGTATAAGGCTTGTAGTATGCACTGTTCACAATACACTTCAGTTGTAAGACAACAGAAAATAAAAATTGGTGGCACTTGGGAAAACTAGGTACTGGTGATGACTACACAAAAGCTCAACCTAGAAACGTGTATCATCTGACATGATTCAGTTAACTGCTGACACATCAGTACAAGAAGGCGTAATAATAACTTACAGTTCAATGTCCCTGTGAACCAAGCCTTTGAAGTTAAGAAACACTTGCGAAAACAAAAACCACCTTACTTCATCTCCTGGAGACAACAGATGTTAGTCATGTGAAACTGAGTACCCACTCTAACAGCTTAATCTCTAGTTAAGGGTTTAATTTTTATGGATCAGAAACTGCGGAGAAAAATTCCCCTGGGAAGACAGCTAGCTACACAAGGGAGAAAGTCAAGAGAACGATTAACAAGCTTGCCTGAAACACAATCACCTTCTTAAAATATATTTTTTTATGAAGCCAATCAATCACATGCTGATATTTATTCAACATGTTACTATCACTACCATCAAGAAAATGTTCTGTATAGAAACTTGAATATTCTTCATCTACCTCAAGCAGATCAAAAGCTTTCAGCAGCTTCATTAAGGCTTAATGAAATAACTTACAAGAGAACTTTCTGGAGAACCTTTTCAAATGCATCGAACCTTATTAAAAATGTGATAACTTAAGTCTATAGACCATCTGAAGTACTTCCAGTATGTTCATATAGGAGATAATATTGCCATATTAATTTGTTGAAGTGTCTTTTAAATAAGATTCTAACAGCAACATAGAACTGACAAGCTGTGAAAGATCTTCACAGATTTCAGCAGAGGTATGAACAGGATTAATTGCTGCCAGAGTCTGAAGACTGCACAATGCTCCTTACTGGAATAACTCTGTAAAATTAAGAAACTGAAAACATATTTATTGTAATGTCACTAAATTATGTCGGACCATGAAAATAATCTTTACTGGCTACGTACAACCCTTAAAAAATTTTAGATGAACTAAAATGTCTAAGCCAGGCGATCTTATAAGCCAAATAAGATAGCAACTTGCAAATTACTGACATCTGAGCTCGGTGAGACTTCCTTTCTGATTATTTCTTTTTCCATTGCTTTATTATAATATGGGATTGGATCTGCACATTGTATATGGATCAAACAGTTACCATTTCAAGGAAATAATACATTTGTGAATCCATAAAACATTAACTTGAAAGAACTAGATCTGCACTCTTTCCATATCACAACTAAAAGTGAATCTGATCGGGTAATTTCAAATACAGAAATAAATGACACCATTTATTTGTATTACCGTATCTTATGGAAGACTTAATAGAAAGCATTTTGAGACTTTTAAAAACACTCTTCACTGTTGGTACTTAATCTTGTTCATGCAATAATGTGTCCATAACATCAAAGATACACATTTCAAAGAAATCTTAAAGACACTTCTTAAATTCACTTAAAATAGCATTATCTCTATGAAATAGTCAACATTTCCAGATTTGAAATTTTGGAGCTAGAAGGACTAAAGGAAAGTTTATTTGACAAGACTGGGAAACTCCTTGGTTTACAAGGTACCAGAATCTTATTTCTAACTTGGAAAACTCATTTGTAATCTTGAAGCAGCCAGCAGTGCAGAACAAGACTTTGTTTAGGACACTGAGTTGTCCAATAATTTTCTAATATCAGAAAGGAAAATATGTCAAGCTTTTTCTTTTGAATAGTGGGTCTCTGAAGTTCTTAGTGATCTGGAAGTTTACAAGTGAATTATAATGCCAGTGAAACTTAATAAATGAACTTAGAGAAGGTGATAGAATCAAGTATAATCATGCAATGCATCTTTGTTCTAACAACATCTCTGTAGCACACACTTTGAACTCACTGAAGAACTCGTTTTGCTAAAGTAACAAAAAGCAAGCGAACAGAATAATCTAGGAACTTTATGCCATTAAAATGCATAGACTGACATCAAGCATTTGTGTACATATAACAAGAAACACAGATGCAAGAACTGCATGCAACATAGTCAGAATTTCTATCAACTGATTTGACAATTTCCTTTGGGTCATAATTAAATTCTGAGATGAGACATAGGAATGTTGTAGTTTTATAAAGTACTACACTTCTTATAAACCTTGGGCCACATATTCAAAGTTCCTTTGGGAAACATTCTTGACTTTGTTCATTTCAGTCAATTAATTTGCTATAATGTACATAAAGAAAGTTTATTTATATCTCTATGATTTTTAAAGTAACTATCATTGACCAATCTGTCTCAAATTACCCATGCGGAAAAATCATAGCTGCAATTCCAGCAAGACAAATCAAAAGTTTTCTCTTTGATCACTCTGTCTGTCAGTCCATGCCACTCCGAATGGCCAACGTTATCTAACAAACTGTCAAAATGTGGAGGAAAACACCCAACTGAATAATAGCTAGGTAAGGAACGTTTTATTTAAAAACTGCATTTTCATACAGTTGGAGGTACATGAAATGCAGTAGCTCAAGTGGAAGCAGTTTATTAACTTAATTTGTAGCAATCAACATAAAAAAATTATATGCACATAAACATAGTTTAGAATTCAACATTTTTCCTAACTAAAATAGGAGTCAAGGTTGACAAGAACAGACTGCATACAAAGATGAGGCCAATGCTTGAACCAGCATGAAATTACTGCATATAAAATACTATTTCTTGAAGAAAAATTCTGGATTTTATCTAGATAACGAGCAAGCTGATAAATCAACACAACGTGATAAAACTCAGCAAGTCATGTGCATAAAAGTATTGGGAACAGTAAGAATTACAATTGGGAGAATAAAGAATTAAACTTGGTTCACTGTATTAACTTTTCTGTTCCTTGCCACAGTATGTTTGTACTGAGCTTTATGTGTGCAGAATCTATTTGCTTCCAAAGGAAGTTTTCTATATGTTAATCTGTTATTTGCAGAATAACAGATTAACACTCATCCAGCTTTTTCAGGGATAGCATTTGCAATTATTTTTACTTCAGCACGTTCCAGCATTTGAGATTTGAGGGGTTATTTTTTATGAGCAATGCAACAGAACAGGTTGTTTAAGAAAATAATACTCTTTCTTCCCCTTTTTCTGTGGCTAGAAAAGCTGTTCACAAGGAACAAGACTTCTATCCTCCAGTCTCTTTAAAGATGTCTTCGAAGTAAAATACATAATCCAAATAATTTAGGTTTTGGGATTGGGATGAATTATTGCTGATCTAAGTGGTTCAAAGGGTGATTCTCAATATCTCAAGGATGGGCTGGATGTACAGATGAGCGCTGCGACACTTTAGTGATGTTAGCCTCAACAGTCCCTCCTGGTTAACTTTTTTCCAATGCCAGCAATGCAAGCATTAAAGCAATCTCCCTGATAACATATGCTGACATACATACACAACTTAATCCCATCATTGGAAAAATACAACCTAGTGTAAGCTGTATGTAGTTAAGGCCCACACACTGGAACTCAAACACTTGATCAAACACGTGAACTGCATTTGATAGCCAAAACTATTGTTTAAACAGCTTAGGCCTTCCTTCTTTAGGCATATTGAGCAGCCAAGCATCTGTGCAGGAGGGAAGGCTTATCTATTTTCATTTCTTTGTTTTAGTTTAAAAAATAGATTAATTATAAAACTCGGATTTCTAACAGCCATGCTGACAGGCACCTCCTTCATATTGCTTCCAATCTACCAAACTTAATTCTGGACTGCAGTCTCATTTCTTCCAGCATCATATATAATGCTTGCAGAATAGCCTGGCAAATCTTGTTCTTAAAATTCCACAGAAACAGATGGCACTCACCCACAATAGAGAGGATCACATAGATGAAAGGAAAGCACACTGGTGAGGCTGAGGCAGGAAAAGTAGTGGGGGAAAAAAAAAACCAAACAAGAAGGTAGTAAAGAGCTAGAAACTAGGATTAAAAGGAAGAAAATTTAAGAAGTCTTCCTCTGCTGGAAAAAGATTTAGCAGTCACAGAAAGTGCAGATGCAAATACAAAAAACTGAAGGGAAGAAAGAAGAAAAAGCATGTTTTATTGCTGCTCTATCTTCTCTCCCCTTCCCTTCCCCTTTTTTTTTTTTAAATTAAACAGGTATAGAAGGGACTTGGAGGTATCTGCTAGCCCTCCTCAGGGCCCTCAAGGCAGCATCAATACTGTTTGTACAGTTGATTCTGAAAAACTTAAGAAGGTTATGTCAAAGTGACTGTTCACACACCCTGGGACTCTTACGAACCCTGCTGCCTTCGTTATGTCACACTTCGCATCATTCATTTTTTCCCTCCAGTTAAATAAACTCTGATCTCTTCACAATTAAATCAGGTCTAGTTTTGCAAACCTTGTTAGGTCTCTCAGTGTCTTTTATTCCTTTATATTATTCCTTGTATGTTAGTAAGCTAGTAACACATTAGTAACCCATCTTGCCAACTGGGCTAAAGAGCTCAGCAAATTCCTATAAGCAGGTACCAAACTATTAGACGAGATTGATGCCTCTCGAAATTTAGCTGCACATTTCCCCAGAGTATTATTACTACAAACCCAAGCTTTTATTAGCTATTAAACTGCCAACCCAAGGTTTGGCAAGACAAAAATAATTCAATAAAATTTCCATTCAGAGCGGTTCATTTCAAGGTATACTAACAGCATTGGCAAAATATTTAAATATAAAAATGCTATTTCAGCAACTTGGTTATATCTAAACATTATATGTGTTTGAAAACAATACGTCAGAATATGGGAAGAGCCAAATACAATAGTTCTTGAGGAGACAAGGCAATTTAAAACCAATAGAAGCATGATAATAAAAAATGAAATTGTTTTGCTGCAATTACACTTTCCATCATGGCTTGACAACTTCCCTGCATAATTATTATCTATATTAATAAAATAAAAACAAAATCTCTACAAAAACATTTAAAAAAGGTGCCACACACCCTTGCCTTAATGTATTTTTCAAATTATTTTATTCAGAATAAACAAAACTAAATTACACTAATGAAAAGAAGACAGTCAGATGGAGAGCAAACAGTACCAGACCTCACAGATGACGCATTTTCACATGAGACAAGAATGAACATTGGAAGCAGATGGAACATTTGAAGCCCAACAGCAGTGCAGAATCACTGTACAGAGGAGCTTTAGGAAAAATAAAATTCCAGCATTTCACAAAGTGTTTTTTTTCTCATCTGTTGGTTTAACTACCTTTAGTCTAAATTCATTTTACAGAAGTTCCTTTGGGATCCCAGCAGTACAGTTCAGTCCTTCCTTAGAAAGATCACACAACCTCATTTATTCTCCATCTCCCTTTTTCACCAGCTATACTTGTCTCCCACTGAAGTTTATTGTTGCCTTTCTAGAGTTCACAAGAAGCATTAAAGATAGCTCACTACCTAGCACATAGATAACTGTGTATTCATGCTGATCATTTAATCCTATTCATATACCTAATTAAAAAGGGGCACATATTAACTCAAGAGAATGTCCAGAGTCCCCCAAACAGAAGCAATGGCTGCAGAAATGTATGACCACAAATGGGAGTGAATACTAGAAAGAGAAGGGGATAGAGGACACCTTTGAGTTAATTTTGGCAAAGCAAATTAATTTATATTCAGGTTTTGCTTAGTATTGTAAACATAACTTTTAATTAGCATTGCAAACATCTACTAAAAGTATCATCAATAGATGGTTTCTCTTTAAGTTCATACATGGATTTACATAAATAATCCAATCTATGCCATATTTCCCCTAGAAAATACAGTACCAATTGTATTTAATAAGGTGCTGTAGATGAAAGTTCATAAAAATTGTTCTGTTTAGCTCTGTATGACGGACATTATTAACAAGTTAACAAACAGATGTCACTATTTGATTAAGAACACTATTTCAATTAGAGAAATTTCAATTACAGCTAGTATAGACAAAAGCTATAGCTTTTTCCCTTTGCATGATGCTTCAAATCTAAATATTTGCATCTTCTTTTTCTTTAAATGCTCTTTAGGATTATGCTCAGAACTCTCTGAATATTTGAACATTGCATTCCTCAATAGAAGCCTAATTCTGACAGAGAACTTCAAGCACCTCTACAATACAAACACACTTATACACTTGTGCAACAGTTTGTGTATGCACACAAGCATAATGCCATTGATGACAAGAAGAGATTCATAATAATTATGCATTTAAAAGTGATCTCTTCTATCTCACTATTTTTATTATTCCAGAGCTTGGTGCTTTGAGATGGTGACGATTTATAGCTTTGCACAATGATGAACAAAATGGCAGTAGTATGCTCTACATGAAGCCCTGCCAACTAAGGCAGTAACACCTTAGAATCATAGAACTGTGTGGGTTCGAAGGGACCTTAAAGATCATCCAGCTCCAACACCCCTGCCATGGGTTTCTCAAAGCCCCATCCAACCTGGCCTCAACCTTCCCTCCAGTCATTCAATCTTCCCTCAAACCAAACAATCCCTTTCAACATTTACAGACAGTAACCCCAGACAGTCAGACAGGAAAATTCCTAGTTTCAAAAGACTGTCATCAATAAATAAGAATACCAGCTGAAGTACAGGTGAAAGTGTTGCCATAAAGGATGAAAAGGAGCTAAAGAGATAAACACTCCTCAGGCAACTTCCCCTCTTCCTACAACACATGAGGAAAAGTTTTGCATTGCTGTTGGCATGAGTTGATGTTGTCTTCCAGCTTCAAAAAGACTGAGTACACTGCTAGTGAGAAATTGAGCTTTGAGTAATAAATCTTAAAGATTATTACTGTGTCTTCACAGGAAAAGAGAAAAAGGCTTATGTAGCAACGACTATAAATAGACTGTGAAGGTTGGATTTGCAGATTCAGCACTGTTTGGTTTCACAGAAATTATATATAGATATTACAAGTAGTATGATTTAAAGAAGTTACTTAAGTTCTCCAATTATTACAAAAACTGCTGGGATGAAATATCTTTCGGGTTTTTTTTTTTTTTACTTATTTTTTTAAACCCAAATCACAACCATTCAAGCACAGGAAAGACTATTTCTTCTTGGACTAACTTTCTTTAGTATATTTCCCCACGGCAAAGGTAACAGATCACATGGGCATTACATAGTTCAAAACTTGTGAGTTTTAGCTGCACACAAAAGAGGATTTAAATCACATAAAATAATTTTTAAGCTTATGTACTTGAATACTTGCTTTTATTCTCAACTCTTCAAAGATTTAAGAGCAAAACCCAACAGGTTTCACAGTACAATAATTCTAGCTTCTGGGCTCTTAGTAATGGCCAAAAATGGTGCGGCCTCGCCTAGTAAAGAATGAGAAGGAGAAGAGATGCAGGAGAGGGAGAAATATATGTGAACTTCTCCAGACTTTTGATTTGCACTGAATTTAATTTGAAAGAACAATCACTACTATTTTACATAAATTGTGTATTTACGATTCCACATTTATGTAAGTCTGTAAACAGTTAATATTTCAATAAACCCATAATATTTTAAATACTAGAAATGCATAAATATAATTTGTTTAGGTCCCCCAGTTAGTTATACTAATCTTTTAGCCATACACAAGGACTACAGCTGCAAAGGATCATTATTTTTTATAAACAATTAGATTATATAGCTGCTGTAAAAATTTCAAAGGAATTAAATGGGGAGGAAAAAATAATTTCTTAAATATTTTTTCCTTTAAAAAGGCACCTTTTCAAAAAAAAATTGTCTAGCAATAACAGAAATCAGAACAGAACATATTCATCCACTTAGCAGGAAAGTGAATTGTCCCAAAATGAAAAAAAACTGGATTTGATGTAGTACATACAGTATATAGTATAGCTTTTTGTATCAGTTTTTCATTCCCGTCTTATAAGAATCTCTGTAAGACTTTGTAAGAAGCACTGCTATATATATTCCATAGTAAGTGTCAAATTTTAAAATAACTCAAAATTCAATTATAATCTCCCATCTTCACAGTTATATTACTACTGCAATCAGCTTACTGAAATGCCTACATTAGAACAACAAATACATTTGGAGACCAGAATTCATGTCAAACAGCAGCACACTGTACTGCATAGAACTTATTTACACACACGCACACCCCCATGAACAGCTTCCTCTTTTAATAAAATCTTTAATTAAATGGAGCATTTCTCCCAGTTAATTACTTGATTTCTCACAATTTCATGTGTCCAGAAGATAATGGGGCATATATGCTAACTATGACAACAGAAACTCGGCAAAATATTGCCTCATCATTAACAGTGTAAAAGCAAGAAAGATAGCACAAGCAAAGTCTTATAGGTTCCAAAAGCTGGCATTTAAAGCCAAATGTTAAAACACTTACAACTTGCCCATTTCAAATTTTAAGTTCTTCGCATTTATAAATTGTCTTTTAAATTCTGTCTGGTACTACAGAAAATACGGTAGTTTTCAACTATACACAGTATAACTCATATAGACAGTGCAAAGGCAACAGATTTTGGAGAAGTTAGTAAATTAATCCTAACACCTCTAATACAACATTGTAAGCAAAACAGGACATTTCAAAATAATTAGCGTTTCTTAGAATTAGATGGACAAAAACTATGCTCTGATTCGCATAGTTCAGTTCTGCACTGTGCTGGTGGTGCTAACACCCAACTCCCCTCGCCCCCACTACATGATACGAGCTGTTCCTCTAGGGCTTCCAGATGCCGTTTGGCAGGTTTTTTGCATGCATACATTAATGGCTGGATTTTTATTTATTTTTATTTTCCAAAACAAACAAGAGCAGTAATCTTTCAGGGAAGTTCAGACCCACACTTTTTCCTCATCATTTAGATGTCTAAACATTCTCTCCAGTCCTGTCTACATAATGATTTAGGGAAACCAACAAAGTAAACACAATCAGTCAGCATATTTGTATGCAAAACTTGTAACAACTCATCCCAACAAGAAGAAATATGCCTGGAGAGATACCAGAAACTAAAGTTATAGATTTAACACATGTACACACCCACAAAAGAGGCGACAATAGAGATTATCTTGCAATATTAGCTATAGCAGGCATTACGAAGTTTCCAGTGGAACACATAAAGCTATTATAAAGCTAATACGAAGAATCATCAATTCTATCAATAAAATCAGAGATAATTGATTTATAAAAATAATTTTAAGATAATGCAATAAATTTCTATGCAAATATTACATATTTCTGTCTGACTGTACAGCTATATACACAGTAAAAGTAAGAAATAACATTCAACATCACAATATTAGTCACTAGATGTTAACTACTTACTATTAAGAGCCATAATATTGTCTGTTCCTGGATGATGGAAGTTTATTCCCATACGCCCTGCAATGTAAATAAAAGCTATTTTTAATTTTTTTTATTTCAAATTGAATTAAATTCATTAATATGAAAAATTGCTAAAGGGGATGAACAGTAAGGCTAGCTGAATCTTCCGTTTACTGAAGACAACTTCACAAGAATACACATTTGAGATGTTTAACACCATAGTACCTTGAGTGTTTGTACTTAAAATATTGCAAAATCACCAGATAAACAATGAAATAATTATTTTTGCATACATCCCTTCGCTTTGTACTAGGAAAACATTACGTTTACCCCTTCAAAATAAGGTCTCGAAGTTCAATCTTGCTACAGTTATGCCATTTACAGTACGTACAAGTACAGCATTACAAAAACTCCACTTACTTGGTAAAAATAAACTACTATTTTCCAAACTACCTGTGACACCAGAAGCTCTCAAGTTAACTGATCGTTGAAGACAGAGTGCTTACCCGGTTTTGTATTCTTTCCCAGGAATCTGCTATCGCAGATTCTATTTGAGATAAGACACTGGTTGGAAGGAGCATTGTTCTCACTGAGTACATTCGTATGTACTTTGAAAAATATTTATTCTTGACCCATAATATGGGGCCATCATATACAGAAGATTCACCATAAAATTCAAATGAACTCTGCTGGTGCCAGCTTCCAGGAAGCTAGAGAGATGCAAAATAGTACCAGGTTTTTTTCTCAGTTGAGATTTAACAATTGAAAGGTTGGCTTATGAAGCTCTCCAATGACTTTAGGAACTGGAAGTGGGAACAAATTCACACATGGTTACACTTTGGTTCAAATAAGACTCAGTCCACGGAAATCTGCTTTTACCCTCAAAGCAAGAAATGAACAACTCTACTACTGTTCAGATTAGTTTCAGGTTTAGATACAATTTAACTGAGCTGAAGTATTAAAAACTTACCCTGAAGAAACTTTGTAACAGGACTTTCTTAATTAAACCTCCTGAAACAATTTGAAACCTGTAATATGATATTAGTCTTTGGAAAAAGATATAAAAGGATCATTTTAGCCACATAAAAATTTATTTCGATTAAGTAACGTAAGTAACTTGAGTTACTTACAAGTGTTGTAATCCATTTTATATGCTCTCCATATCCCCAGATTTGTGGTTAAGTTTGGGAGCTAAGGAAGGAGGCAGTTTACCTTTCTTCACTACACCGGCACTCAAATATGGGAGCTCAAGACTCACTCACTGTACTGAAGAACCAATATAACCATTAAATTCCTGCACTTCTGCAAAGGCAAGTTTTAACAAACAAGCTTTGACAAAGCAGAACTAAAGCCAATCTTCTCCAACATTTTTGTAAGTTAAAGCCTTCTATTTCCAGTCACAGAGACCGCTGTGCTGTAATTAATATTCTTTCTGAACAGATACAAGATGAAGTTTCAGTACACTTCTGAAACTAAGTCACAAGCAGTTTAAGAAAAGCAAATACATATTTTGTCCACATTATAATTTTCTCATTCTTTTAGAAAACAACACCGCCACAATAAGACTATGAAGACTAAGAAGTGGGGGCAGAAGGAAGGCAAATAAAACTTCTATTTTTACTTTCCAACTCCTTGACCAAAGCTTCTTAAAGATGTCTTCATTAACTACTTCAGATTTCCTAATTACAGACATAATTCTCCTATACATATTTTCACGTTAATCTGGCACTGCAGAAACATTAAAGATGCTATTATTTCAATTAGTGTAAGTTTGTGCTAAAATATTTCAGAAATGTTGCCAGATTCACATTAACTCCCTTCTCCTTAACAGCATATTAATGAGTATGAGGTTACACGTATTAATTGTATAGAGAAAATGTGTATATAATAATCTATATTTGTAAACTAATACTTGTAACACCAAAAAGGGAACTGCTATGAAAAAACTAGAGTAAAATTTGAATGCATAATGCTTGGATAGGCCCTTCTCTTTTCCTTTGCTGAAGCTGAAATTCTGCTGTTTGACCAGCTTCAGAAATAGAATCATATCTGTGACATCTGGGTTTGGTTTTTTCCTCCCTCCAGGCTGTCACTGGACCAGGTGCTGCTTGTGTGACATTTTGTCACCTGCCCTTGGCCTGCTATTTTTAAACAGTCTTGTCAGCTATCTTTTAAGAGGAGCAGAAAATACAGAGCAGCACAAGCAGAAGGACATGTTCTCACACTGAGCTAAGCAACAGTGTGGCATAATTCTGTGCATCTGCAGAGCTCTCCTAGTGCAATTCTATGAAAAAAAATTAATGGAATACTTTCAAAACACACTTCTATCAAAAGCATTCAAAACAGACTGGTAATGCACCAATCGTAAGACAATTAGTTACCAATAACTATATAGCCTTTCATATTAGCTACAACATTTGAATATCTTGCTGTTTGAAGCAAATTATTCAACTGAAAAAAAGAGGCCGTATGCAGATTACAAAACTGCATAATTATCTAATGAACAAGAAGAGAGCACAAAAAGGAAATTATAAATTTATATTCATTTTGCAAAGGTGCAATGTAAAACTATGAAATGTAATTAAGAACATGTACTTTCAAGGATGTATTTGGGTTAAACACAGAAATTACTATTGGAAAACAATAAATTTTAAGAAAAGCACATGTGTGCTACCTGGACCTTTACAAAGTCTCTGTAAGCATGTATTTCTAATTATAGTTTTAAAACAAAATATCTGGATAGAATTTCTACTTTTCAAGAATCTTAAGCACAGTAAGTGGAAACACAGAGAAGTTAGAGCACAGAAGTTACGGACTCCAGCAGTTCACTGAAGTCATAAATAGGAACCCTTCCAGTAACAACATCCCCAGTACTTGTATTCAGTGTACATCTGCCATTTTCAGTTTGCCTGTCTTGGTTTCATAACTATCTAATGAGTATATTTTCAATTATGCGCTTTTATAGCATACATTTATATTACTGCAGTTTGGCTGCAACAATAATCACTCTTTACGCAAGTCTTTTCAATTCCTAATTAAAAAAAAAAAGAATTAATCCAGTTGTATACTTCTTGCTCTTTAAACATTTCAGAGTATAAACAAGGGTTTAATGATTCTTGTATAGCCCAGGCTGCTCTTTTGCATATCTTAGGTCATTAAATTCCTTAAATTCTCTCTCCTAACAGCATTTGGAGAGACTTTCCTGGCTGGACTGCCTGAAGTGCTCTGCTGTATGTCCAATATCATGCTTGCCATGGCAGAGAGCCCAATTCGTTCTTAGAGCACATCTCAAATATGTGCATCTTGTCTCCTGTATTTTAATGGAAATAAGATGATGTGAAATGGAATTTAACTTTGCCTCAGCCTTTGCAGAAAAGAGTCATGATTTTGAAACAATTCTGAAATCTTTCCAATAACTTAAGGATGAATACTCTTCCCACATATGGATCTCTTTATTAAATCTTTCAAATATATAGTCTGTTGGGTTTTTTTAAAATTGTCTAGATAATTTTGAGTTACATGAACAGTTTTGAGAAAAAATGTTGTTCCAGAAGGAGCAAACGTGGATATCAGGCACAGTTTTACCACTACTGCGATTTTTTGACAATGTCTAGAGCCAGGCTTGCCTATAGCGGTCCTCTTAATCTCAACTTTAAACCCACTGGTTTTAACAGATATTCAAGCTTATGAGCACAATCTGTTTACAACTAAGTGTAAAACTTATCTTCGATTTCATCTTTGTATACATGTGCTGGTATTACCATTATTTTCCTGTGTCTGAAACGAACACCACAGATTAACCAGTTCCGTATCTATAACTACTGTTTTTGCTTTAAAGAGATTTCTGAATTATTTTTCTCTTTTCATTCATTTTTTCTTTTCATTAATTTTCTCTTCCTAAGTGCTCTATGGTTTTTTGAACTTGTGAAATCCTAATCAGCTCCTGGACATGAACATTCACTAAGTGAACAATTTTTAAGATTACAGTTACCCATTTTCATCATTTTCATGTTACAATCAACATTTCAAGAAACAATCTTCATTAGTTATTAGAGTAAAACTTCTTGCACTGTTATATACCTCAACGCTTTCACCAAGATTGAACACTCATATAACAATTCAGCAACTCTTACTTGGCACAAGATTTGTGAGAAAATAGCAAAGCTGGGCTGCTTTTGACCTGTCCTGAACTCACTGGGAATGAGAACTTCCTCTCACATAGTTCTTAAGATCTTTGTCGATATCATTTACAAGTTATGACTAGAGACTCCAGTGGCAAGGTCAAACGAAACTGGCAACAAGACTGGGTCTGCTATACTTCCTTAGTAATAATATCTACTTTACCATTCTTATCTTCTCTATCAAATGATTCCAAAGTTGGTGCCAAAAAAAGGCATTACAAAACAGGAACAGTTATTTGGATGGACAGGTAGCAAGCGGCATAGAGCAAAGTTCGGACACAGAAAGTGCAAAAGTGGAAGCAAGACCAGTATTCCCTCAAACACCTGAAAAAAGAAGATTATTTTGACCCATCTATATTCTGGGGTCTAGTTTACAGCACAAACTAACACATACACCCCCAACACACCCCTTTACTCCAGGTCAACCATGAGCCTTTGCTTCATGATTCACAAATGGCCAAAAAGCATGAAGCATGTGCGTATATATAAGAATTTTAATCATTTTTCCCTGAGTAGACCTCAGACCATTCTCTCTCCTCTTCCCCAAAAAATACAGACATCTGAAACTGACGCTACACTAACTCAACATACATGCACAAAACAACTTCAAAAGCAAGAACTGTGTAAGCAAGGGTCTGCATAAAGAATTATAAAATTAAAAGATAACTCCCTGAAGAAGTCTGTTGTTATTTTTTTCTTTCCCCTCTCTCTGCTCCTTTTTTTGAAGTCTATCTGCCATTTGTTCACACCCATAATTTACACACCTACTTAGAACTTACGCATCTTTTACACATTAACATACTCAGTAGAACAAAAATACTATTGTTTGCCAGAAAGGAAATATGAAGAACTATTACTGTGTTTACACATACATAATTCTACTGTGCAATACATATTGCGGCGATGTGAACAAAGTGTATAATTATCAGCTATGAATATCAGTAATAAAGCTTGCTGAAAATTACTTCTTCCTATCACTGACTAAACAAATATATGCCATCAATAGAGAAAGCAGACTATAAAACATAGCAGTATATGCATTACAACAAAATACACTCTTCATAGGTAAATTACATTGCTCCAATAAAACACAAACATCTTGCATATATTTAAGTGGTACAATTTTTAGCTTGAAAAGTTATATTTTCAAAGTATTAGTACTTTAAAAGTAAGACCTGATGAATATTGAAAGAAATTTGGCTTTACTTGTAAGGGGTAGACAAGTATATGTACACATATACCCATTCTACATGTAGTTCTAGATCTGTACATAAAAGAACAATATTGGTATTCTTATTGGTGAGTTTGGAGGGAATAAAACAAACCAGTAGGAAAGCAGACTTTCCCATTAGCAATCTTGCTGAAGTATACAAAATCCTCAAAACAGTAGAGAATTGAGGAAGAAAAGAAGAAAAAAGAGCTTTAGGTCTCTGTGATGACAGTCTTCAATATTACGATGAAAAAATGGAAACAAAGAGAAGGAAAAACTGGTAACTAAAACAACTAACTAAACTAAACAAAGCAAACATAACCAGTCCTGCCCAAAACAGATTCAGCAGGTCAAAGACAAGGAAGGACAAGCTGGATGCCAGCAGCAAATTAGAAGAATGATCATACTACAGTATCATTGAAGAAAGCACTTACTTTAATTAAAGAAATATTAAGCATTTAGTGGTTATATTTGGTACTGGGAAAAAAATGAAGAGGATTTTCTTAAATAAGCAGAGTTTTGCATGCAAATGAAACAGTATGTTTCCTTTAAAAGGATTAGCTTGAGTGGCCTAATTTTACACACAAATAGATGTGCAAACACATCTGTCTGCTCACTCTGGTTTTCATGTGCATTTACAGAAAGGTGCCTGATGAGCATTGAGATTTTGAGAAACGCTGTTACCATGCACTTTTTCCTAACAAAAGAGTTGCAAAAAGCTGTAACTGGGTGGCTCCATTTCTAGGACTGAGATGACAACATTTGTTCTATTTGCACGACCTTTGTGTTCAGCTGCTGACTGCAAACACAAATAAGATTCATTCACCTTCACTTTTCTCAGGTCATGTGGCAAAGTTACTGCTTTGCTTACAAAAAGCTTATGAACAATCAGAGCTGAACAAAATTTGCATTGAAGTTAACTGAAGATGAAGATGGAAAAGTAAAGGTCCATTCTATAAGTATTACAATATTGTCTAAGTTGCATATAATCTTCAAACACTGCTGTCAAACCTCATAAACAACATTGTTAAATTAAACATAAACAGGAAATCTGAAATTTTACCTAGTTTTCATATGACCTGATACAGACTTCACAACAGTTAAAAAGCAGCAGTCCCAGTTTTCTGTTGTGCAAATTATATGGGTGTTGTTCATATTAAGTATTGAAATAAAAAATTTCCCCACAGATGCTGTTTCTACCTCTGAACTGTGGTACATTCGCATTCAAAATCTCAAACAACCTCAGAACAACAAATGCTGAGACAGCCAGGGAGCAATACATTATGAAATATTATTACATAATCAGCATGTATTTTCTGTACTCTTCTACAGTATGACAGACATTAATATTAGTTTTAATAAAGCCTGCTCTTGAGATTTTCCCTGTACATGTGTTGTCTACAAATACTCATACTTGAAAATGTGTCACATTGATACTTTATGAACACCTCAGAATTCTTATTAGTTGGGGATTTGCACATTACAAAGTTCGTTTCCATTCTGACTTAGAATAAAACCCAAATATTACAGTTCTCTACTGTAACAGTGAATTTAAAATAAGTATTTCTAAGGGAGATGATTTCTCTCCTCAATTTTAGATTTTGATTCAGTTTTATGACCTGTCAGTAGCACATGTGCATAGCATATGATCTAAGACAGCTGAAATACTTTATTTAATTATTTAAAAATAGAACAAAGGCAGCTGCTAGTTACTACTGATCAAAATATTTTTTATAGATTAGGCTGCCTCTGTTTGTGTTGTAATGCAACAGTTTGACATGGATAAATATATTGCAACAGCGACATATTACACGATAGCCAGGAGATACTTTGATGTAGGAAAGAAATGTTTTAGTCATAAGTAGCATCTACCCATAGCTATTCCAATACTTCAGTTTTGCCCTACAGCACTAGGTAGAAGCAGTATGCAAATACCAACAGGTTATAAAATACTGCAAATATATCTTCTCCTTGCTAAAGCAAAACTCTCTCCCATGTTTTTGTAGCGTACAATACATTTTATTGGCAACTCAGAAAATATGACAGTTCAGGAAAAACATCTTAGAAAATATTGCACACTTCTGCCATATAGGCCTGGTTATGACTGACACAAAAACAACTTGATACCCTTGGCCATATACAGTAATTAGTCTTTAACAACTCCTTTACTGTACTGTCTTCCTCCTTTTTGAAAGGAGGAAGGAGAAAAGGATTGATGAGTATTGACTGAAAGAGAAGAAAAATGTTGAAGCTGGTCTTTATGGCAGAGAAAGCAGGTAAGGAAATCTGCCTAACTGTCTTGGAAGAAAAAAAAGTGAGACTTCCTTTCTAGTGAGTTTACATTCTTTAGATCTCAAAGCATGAAAATGGCAAATAATCTGTAAAAGTTACACAGTTCCCAGACAACAGGGAGAGAAAGATAGAAATCTATAGCAGGGTACCCCTATATGGTAGGAAAAGCTGAGAAAAAGACATCAGTTTTAGACAGAAACAGAGTAAGAGCTGACACTGAATTCCTTCTCCCAAGACTGGGCTCAAGATAAAATGCAACATAGGTGGATAAGCTGGTAATTTATCTAAGTCCAGAAACCTCAGAGCTAGGGATCAAATCTCTCTCACAGCAAGAAACACCCAAAAAGAACTAAGTGACCCTAGCTCTCCTAGCTGGAGAGCACCAAGCCAGCCTGCCAGGCAATCTGAGTTCGCGCTCTCTCAGTAGAAGTAATTCAATATTGCAAGACTGAGGGTTAGTTAGTTCCTGTTGCACTAACAATCCTTCGGCCTTTCTCTTGTTCCACACTTGAAAGCAACACCCCCCACCCCCAAAAAAGTCACTTAATCACATGCCCTCTCAAGGTCAACTGGATAATGCTTTAAAAAAAAGCATTATTATGACCTGCTTTGGTAACCTTGAAATAAACTCAATTTCCATGGTCTGCAGAGCAAAGTCTGATCATACCTCTTATTCAGAGAAGGTATAAAGTTTCAACTACTACAAAGGAGAGGACAGAGTCTCCCTTTCTCACCCCTGAGCTTCTCCACTACCTCCACTGAACAATGCAGAGCATGAAGAAGTTATACTCCAAAGTGATAACAAATTATCCCAGAACCATTTCAGTTTGGTCTTCACATCAGAATCTTTTATGGTTAACCACATTCTAATCTAGAGCCCTTGTTCTATATCCAAGATAATTAATTTTTGTTTTAAGTATCTGCTGAGACGTGAGAGGGCACACATGCCAAGAGGGGCTATGTTCCAAGTAAAGTTTCAAACTTCAGATAAACCACCTGCAATATTTTACTAATGAATACACATAAACAGACAGTACTTCTAAAAATACGCATTTGCTGAAGACCTTGTTGCCAGCAGCAGGCTGAAATGATCTTGAAATAGCTGCACTGGTTTTGCAATGTGCATTGGAGGCTCCAAGACACGTATAGCTTTTCTAGAAATAAATCTTTCTATGTTTTCAAAATCAGAGGCTTTTGGTACTCATCTTTTCACCCCTTCCATTTAAAAATTTGGATAGTAAATACAAGGCCAACTGACATGTAAGTGCTGTTAGCTAAAATTGTTTGAGAAAATAAGGCTCTTTTACCAAAAGCTGAACAACTAAAAAAATTCATTTGAAAGCTATCTCATTAATTTTGTTGGTTTTTAAAACAAGGATTTTTGTGGTTATTTCACTTTCTACCTACACAAGAAAACCCTGCACAAAACCTAAGAGAGGACAGTCACAGATGCCAGAGAAAGGGAAGATTTAAAGGGAAAAAACACATCCAGTTTACTATGAAAGATGGAGAAGGTAAAATGAATAGGAAGTAGCTCTGAGATTTGGTTAAGTTAATAAGATTCCAGAAAGAGGAGCTGAAATTTCGCACAAGAGGCATTCACACAGGAATGTCTATGAGGAACTGAAAAATCAAGCTGAAGTACATAACCAGTACATTCAAAAAGCTTCAAGCTGAAAATAAATGAAAATATGACAATGACTTCAAAAACAAGCAAAAGCAAGCAGAGTTGATCACTTACTTTCTCAAGGTGATTACAGACTAAAATGTGCTGCTACTCTAAGGGGAGAGTGGGATAAATAAGAAAAAAGCAAGTTAGTTTAGAAGACAAGATTAAGTGAAATCTGAGGAAGGTACAGAGAAGGGCAGCAGTTGAAAGCCTTCTGCATCTTTGGTAGAGGAAAAACGGACAGTTGGAGGTACAGGGGAAGAGTCAAGACCAATTTTCACAGAAAAGGCAACAATTAAAATGTAACAGGAAAGTAATGTGAGGAGAGGATGAATGTTTGCAGAAAAACAGTTAGCTTTTTATGAAAAGGATTCAGTTAAAATAGTAACATAGATCTGTTTAATATAGAGGATGGTAACACTTCTTGGAAGGGAGAATGAACATGTCCTGAAACAGCCACTCCTAAGAACATTGCCAGTCATTCTGCATAGTGTGAAAACAGCAGAAGAACGTGCACACTAGGTCAAGCCAAGGCTGGAGGTTAGCAAATTAAGCCCTGTAGTTAGAGGGAGGAGGAAAAGAAAGCAAGACAGGGGAATCAACTATATCAATGGGAAAAAACCCAGCTGGGCAGGGACAGAGATAGGTAACTAACAGTAAACAAGACTTCTCCAACAGTTACTGGACTGGAGGAGAAGTGGAAGCAGGAAGAGAGCTAAGTAACAAGGAGGGAAGGCCAAAAGCCGTGAGCAGCAATGAGGGAGAAAATGAGATAGATAGAAAACACATCCAGTTAGTGACAGAAATGTTTGTTAGAGAAAAAGTAACCAGTCCCACTGGTGAATGCAAAAGATCAACTCAAACTTTAAAATTAATATGCAACAATCTGGTTTTACTTTTTGAGCAGAAAGAAACAGTTCCTACTGCTTTCAAATGTCCATTTAAACTAGTCAGTCTCCTACATAAATTGATAAACTAGTAGAAATTACTAAGTTTGTTTTGGAAAGGATACTTTTTTTGAAAAGCATGAAGATACTTAACGAAACCAAGAACCTCATTTCTACCTCATGCAAAACACCACCATTAAATAGCGTTATGACATTCAGGTGCAGCTGTGGAACATGCCACCTCCAACACTTGCATAGACTAGCTCAGCTGAATGTTTCAAACCACTCTTGACAGAATGACTCAACAACACAAAAGAATTAAAGATTCGTATCCATTATTATTTTATGTGCTAAAATTCTGATCAAAAAATATTTCCAAATGGTTATAAAGAGACAATAATAAAAGTATAAGCAAAATTGTACTTATATGCTTTTAAAAGTCTTTTTCTACAGTAATACAATTTCTAATCCAATCTTTTGCATTTTCTTCCATGCTCAGGTTCTTACGGAAATTCAGTCTTTAAAAAATTAGTCTCAATTTGTATATTTAAATGAATACCGATTTAAAAAACATGAAGTTTTAGCTAGATCATAATACATTTAGTAAGACACAATAAATACTTACATCTACTTACTAGCAATCTGGATTTCTTTTGTTTTTTTAATATCAGCCATATGAAATGTATACCCAGCAGAAATATCAACTTTGTTGAGCTTGGTTTTTGTAAGTTTCAGGTTAATACTTATTTTGGAGGACTATGATCAGAATATATATAAGACAGTATTTCTTTCCATTTTATCCAGCTGAATAATGGTTAAAAAGACATGAAGGCTATAGCACAGCGAGTTTCAAGATAACAGTGGAAAGCACAGGTTAAGAGAGCTGAGACTACAGAATCCAGTTTGGTATGATTGTAAAAAAAACCTCTGCCCTCAGAAAGATGATTAAAAAGGCAGAAGACCTTGGAGCAAGAAAAAATATTTTTCCACGTTTAATACATAAATATGAAGAGTAGCAAATGAGGCAGTCATGACCGCAGAGAAGTACGTATATAAGCATTAGCATAGGAAGTGCCATACACAACTAAATTTCTTCTCTATCAGTTCCAGTTTCCTGACTTCTTAGAGTTTGGGAATTATTTCTAGCTCAATACTTCCTTTGTATACGGCTTACTATTAGCTTCAGTCTTCAAAGTCAGCAAGAATGAGTGTGAGCAAGAATGTGTACCTATTTTTAAACTTAATCAATGAAAGATTTAAGACAGACGAGTGTGCAGGTCAATCTGGAATATATATTCATTGAAATGCTGCCACAACCTTTCACTATTCAGTATGAGCTAAGTATTAGAAATGGTTTTATCTCCAATGCCTGGTACCAATCTCCCAGTAGAATGAACGCAGTTTAGTAGCATAAATAAACTTTCCCAGTACTTAACAACATCTAATAGCTTTTGGCTCCTCCTAGCAATTTGAAATCCAAATTAAGACACTTTTTTTTAAAAGGAACCTGAAGCAACTGTAGAGAGTAAGCGTGATTCAGTGGTTGTTTTAGAACTCTGTATACTATCTGATGATCCAAAAATAGGAGTAGTATTAACTTTGTATGAGATGTTGAACATAACAATTGGACTCCTGCTCCACCACACATTTTCTGAACTGAGTGACTGCAGCAGGAGACCCAACTGTGCAATTTGCCAATACACAAAACCAAGTTTCGGAAATTCCAGTTAGATATTATGATCGTGCACTTATAATAAATGTATACACATTTTACCTTATCTTCCTACAGTAGAGATGATTATCTTAAGATGGGAAAACAGAAGTTTTACATAACTGACAACTCATTCATTAGCAAAAAGTTTATAGCAATACTGAAAAGCTGATTTTTGTTTAAACACCAAGCAAGCATTGACATATGAATATTCCTAACCTGTAAAATGATTCCTCCACATTATATCAGCGAAACTCATTGGTGGGCCACTGGGAGGGTAGTGTTTACCTTTCAGAGGCTCATGATCAGTCCTTATCATATCCATTAAGGAATTTTCCAAAGAGTGCAAGTTAAAAGTGTCATAGGGCCTATTCCGGTCCTAGAAAAAAAAAGAAAGACAGACTGTTATAGAAAAAAAATAATTTTCTAACACAGGTTCCTTTCTTATTTATAAAATTCCAGCATCCAATTCTACATGTCTTCTTGATACAACTTTTCATATTACAAAAACATTGATAAATGTAAGTCTACAGTTGTTAAAATTATGCCCTTCATTTTGAAAATGCTGCTTTCACCAGCATAGCTATGCAGACTTTTCGATGCTTCTAAAAACAGATATACAAAAAATAGTTAGTTCTAAAAAATATTATTTAAATGAGAACTTACAAATAAAGCAATATTAATGTCTACACCGGAGAAGGGAAATTGTTTCAGTTCAGAGATTTTTGTTTTACGGCTTCATCATTTACCTTCTGTCACAGTGCTACCTTAACATCAGAGCAGAAGCAAGCAATGCTCCAGATGCCAGCAGGCACATTTGCTCCAGGAAGTACCAAGTAATTCTTCAAATGTCTAACATGAATCTCACAGGTTAAAGGAAAATACACGAGATGCAAGATAAAACAAAAAGCAAGGTAGGATATGCAACACCTTCAGACTAGGGCACTCAAAAACCCGAGCAAAGGTTGGTTCGTATCATTTGAATCTCTCGATTTTAATCTACTGTAGTTCAGTTTCTGTTTTTTAACTAAGTAGGGTAAAAAACAAAAACCCCACAAACAACCTTTAGCAGGTGTATTAAAATAACTAGTTTCAAAGTTCAGGCACAATCTTACCGAGGGAACAATCTAACCACGCCCACGTATCCAGAGTACTGTATGCAATGGGGACAGCGTAACAGAATGGTTCCCTTCTGGCAGCCTGTAAGTTTCTAAAAAACATTTTTTTTATTCTCATCACTATCATTAAAATAGAAGTAAAGCGTAAGTATGTAAAAGACAGCAGTTTTTCATTGTACACTGTATTATGCTACAATTAATAAAGAGTGGTATAACATCCTACTGTGCAAATTGAAACCTTCACTGTAGTATGAAAATCCCCGGAACAACGTTTTCCACGTGCTGGTTACTACAGGATAATCTTCCTGCTTGAAACAATAAAATTTAAAATCCTCAGACAAGAAGCAGCAGTATCCATACAAAATGTAACACAAGTTTTGTCTTAATAAGTACTGTTTCTCTTGAACACTCTATTTCTTAGGTTGTCTTTAAATAAACTAAAAGAGAGAGTGACTTCACTGGTATAATTAAGCTTTCTTTTAATATTCCTGTTCTAGAATTCAAGTAAATACTCATGTTATTAAAAGTTTATTGTTCCAGAAAGCTCTGAAATACACATCTTTCTACTTGTCAAAAATCTCATGTTCCCACAGTCTGCCTACTCTACACTGAAGATCCAACTTCCCTTCTCCAACATGCTAACTTTGTATTTTCTGTAAGTGGACTAGCATTAATTTTCTTTGCACATTTATTTCATCTATTGAGCATTTTTTTGGCAGTCAAACATGATGTCCAAAGAATAATAGCTGGTTTCTGTTAGAAGCTATACTAAGCACTAAAGTTCAAATGAGCTCACTGATTTTCAGTTTTCATTGCTGACGCTTTTTGTATCTTTTACAGTTGCTTAGAATGACAACATTTGTATACTGTAAAAAAAAAAATCCATTCTTGTGATATTAGTAACTTGATTAAATAGGATCTATATTATTCCCTCAAAGCAAGAATTTTAGTAATCTTTTTCTATTTCTTTCTTTTAAATACCTTTTAAATATTTGTACTGTGAATATGTATGAGGTCATGTGTTACAGTACTATGAACTAACATACACAACTACGGCCCCTTTTTGAAGAGAAAATATGAAAGCAAACATACAGCTTAGATCCTAAATAGGGGAGTGGAAGTATTTTTCAGTCAGATCAGTCCCCTGACCTGGTTTACTATACATCTGTAGCAGAGCTGAGCTGGCAAAACCAACACTGTCAAAAGAGCAAAAGGGCAGGACTGCTGCTTTTGCCACAACGATAGTTTATTCTAGCTTTAAACATTCCTGAGATTACAGTCTTAGAGGCCAGAAGGAGTGAGCTCAGAAGAGGACACAGCTTAAAAATTGTATTTAATTGTCCCGCATTAACATATGTATGTTATATTTTAAGTATGCTACTATAGCAGCAAAGCCCTGGGAGGCCCTACTTTGCTCTAAAACTTCCCAAAGAGCTGTGCACGTCAAAAAAAGGGGAGAAAAAAATCATAGCATCAAAGACAATGCTATACAGGGCAGGTTTGCTAGAATGTAGGATCTTTCTAACCTTTTACGGGGCCTACAAACCTGCATATATTTTCAAAATTATATTAGACCGACATTGGATACAGGAAGATCAATTTAATCAAAACTCTTTACCTAAGCAATTATAACACTTCCCACTACAGTACTTGAGCAGACTAAATCAAGTAAAGGAAATTTAGACACAATAGATTTTTATGAATATGTTGTGGCATGTGCATAAGCATAATGCATGCTGACTACAGATTTTGTAGGGTGGGTGATAAAACGAACAAGTCAAGGCTAACATTCTAGCTCCTAAGTAAAAAGGCTACTACCATTTTTCTTAGTAGCTTTAATTTCAGAAGTAACTCCTTTGTACTCAGCGGATTTGAAGATTGTTTCCTAAATCCAGCAATTTCTTCCAAGAAGCCCAGTGCTTCTGCACACACATGCACAGGATGGTATTTCCTTATTTCTCAGCATGAACAGGTTCTCCTGGTTTTGTGAACTGATACTGTTCCATCTCCTGGATTTGTCTTTTGCATTGTTTCCACAGGCTACCAATCTACTGCCAAACAATCCCAACAATGAAAACAATTCATAAAGATCCTTAGCAGTACATGAGAACTTTGCAAGGAAGTTCTGGAACTAGGACCATGAATGGAAATCAAAATACAAACTACAGAATGAGAAAGCAGAACAAAAAACTTAGAAAAGCAGTTTGAAAATCCAGCAAGTATGGAAAATCTGCTGGGATCTTCTAGAGAAGACAAAGATCCTAAGACCTACTTAGATAAACTACATCATGGATAAAAGAGAAATCAGCTACAAGGCACTGCCTTTGGCTACACAGCAATCATTACGTCAGCAAAAGATTAAGTCCAGCCTGCCCACGTTGGATTGCATTTTTGTTGTGTACAGACAGCAGCTCCTTCCTTGTTAGCTTCTAGTGTATATGGCAGCGCATTTTAGTTCTTACAATACTCTAGTCTTGAAAGAGAGAAAAACAGCTTAGTAATAAAAACTCTTAAAGAAGATGTAAGTCCCAGAACTCAAATCCCAGCCCTTGGCTGTTATCTATCTATACGTTCATCCATGACACACACTTCCTCAAAGTGTGTATGTTAAACATAGTGGAAAAACTACAAATGCATATGTAGGATCAGATTTCTGAAGGATCACAAAGTGAAACGGAGCTCCAGTTGAAGCTGGGTCTCAACTTTCCACCTTTAAATATCTTTCTTGTAAGGCTGATCAAAAATGTCACAAAATAATGTCTATAATCTGTCTGTTAACTAAAAAAAGGAAGAAAAAACAAACAGTAGCTTTGCCAAAAAATAACTGCAGAGACAAGACACTGAAATAAAATGAGAAAATACAGTAATTTGCATTTTACACTTTTGTGCATATGTATTATGCTAGTCTTTAATTACACGACCATAATAATTTTTCAGAGGTCTTCAGTCTGCATCCAATGCGCATAATGAACCAGCTCAAGGAATGAATCAAAACAGTGCTTTGAAGAGGTCTGTTTATCTCTAGGACAGATGTTTATGCTGCATATTCCAGGAGACGGCTGAGGTGTAATCGGTGTGTCAGCAAATTCCAGGAGGGGAAAAGACATTCTTAAAGTTAAGGGTTACCTTAATTATGAAACAAAGATTACTTAGCAGTACCTGAAATATATAATTGGCATGTATGCGTATCATTTGAAATCAAAAGAACTTCTTCCATTTGTCATACCCTGTAATGTGGTGTGCTTTGTCCTGCCCCCTTCAGACTCAGAGCGTGGGCATGTAAGGGCAAGGCATACCTAGCACTACTTCAGTTCCCTCCCAACAGATACATAAACCATGTCTTTACTGGTAAGAGGGAAAGCTAAAGAATGAGTAAAGAATATATGCCTACATTATGGATGACAAAGCCAAGACCAGATCTATAGCTGGGGCCATAATAGGTGTTAAGTGGGCCTTAATACAGCCTAGCTTTCTCACTACCTCTTTCAGCTTGAACATGTAGCCTGAAGTAATTGGAACTAATGAACTAAAAAAGGAAACGACCAACATACCCCATGGCAGAGACATAGAGAATGTGTATCTTGCTCCAGAAGCTGAAGCTGTATCTTCTTCTTCTATCTCTGCAGAGGATTAGAACGGACTATAATCCTCTGGCAGATTATTGATCATTAATTGATTAAACTACAGTCACAAAGTGAAAAACTTTTACCCTGAGAAGGCATGTCAGGAATCTAACACATTGCCCAAGCCTGGCTATCGTCCATACTCAAAGTCCTTCACCATGTATTTATGCATGTGATGAATCCTTGCTGGCATGGCCATCTGCACCTGTAGCACAAAATACACACCAAGATGGGAAACACACCTGATCTGCCTATTTTTTAGTATGCAAGCAGCAAAATCTCAGGTACCTAGACCCTTTCAAAGACACATTTCCCTGTGTCTATGTATTTCAGTCCACCTCCTACTTGACTTCCTGTTAAGCTTCCCAGAGCGCACCCTTAGCAAGTTTGCTGATGATACAAAGCTGGGGGAGCGCCTGACTCACGGGAAGGCTGTGCTGCCACTCAGCGTGACCTGGACAGGCTGGAGAGTTGGGCAGAGAGAAACCTGATGAAGTTCAACAAGGGCAAGTGTAGGGTCCTGCACCTGGGAAGGAACAACCCCATGTGCCAGGACAGGTTGGGAGTTGACTTGCTGGAGAGCAGCTCTGCGGAGAAGGACCTGGGAGTGCTGGNTCATCAATGCTTACAAGTATCTAAAGGGCGGGGTCTTTTCAGTGGTGCCCAGCAACAGGACAAGGGGCAATGGGCACAAATGGTAACACAGGAAGTTCCACCTGAACACGAGGAAAAACTTCCACACCGTGAGGGTGACAGAGCCCTGGCACAGGCTGCCCAGAGAAGCAGTGGAGTCTCCTTCTCTGGAGAGATTCAAACCTGCCTGGACGTGTTCCTGTGCACCCTGCTCTGGGGGCATCTGCTTTAGCAGGGGGGTTGGACTGGATGATCTCCAGAGGGCCCTTCCAACCCCTACCATTCTGTGATTCCAAGCTTCCTATATTCTGAACAATATCTCGGTGTCAGAATTTTTTTGCAGTGTCATACTGCCCTAGATTTTCAAGCTTTCTGCACCAGTATGTGGCACAACACAGCCCAACTCTGCTGAGCAACAAGATGGCCTCCACTCACTGAACTATTAACAGTTTCCAGGAGAATACCAAAACTCCAGTTAGTCTCACAGAAGCATCAGCATTTTTTACTTACTAGATTCTGGGACATTACATGTAGTATTTCGATTAGAAGATACGAGATTCTGGGGAACAGCTAAAATTCTTATGGCTTAAACAATTTTCCTATCAATGCAAACATCTTCACTGTGGTCACCGCTCTGTTTCATTCTTATGTGCCTGACATAAGCCTGGATTTAGCTGCATGGGATTGCTAAGCATTGCCAACTAAAGCTGAAGTCAATGGAAGCACAGCTTTGAGTAAATACAGGGTAAAATGCCAGCACTGTTTCAAATGGGGCTCGCTCGCTCTGTTCTAGCATCTGCAGCAGGGGTTATTACTAAGAACACAAGGAAAACAAGTTTGACTCGCTCCAGTATCCCAATCCAAAGCAGCACGAACAGCACCTGCAAAAAAAGTATTCCGGGAGTTCGGTTTGGGATGTGCTCAATCTGCCGTCATGGTGCACGTGAATGATCACTTACAGGAAGCTCTAAATACTCACTGAGCAGTCTTTAGCTCCTAGCAGCTTTGGCTGTGATGCAATCCCACTTGCATTCTCAGTAAAGTTTAAAAAAAAAAAAATCTTTCAAAAGATAGGAAATCTGATGAATATGGTCACATGGTAAACTAAAACGATTGCTTTGCCAAAGAATAAAAAAACTGTAAATAGCAAGTGTTACTTCCTTTGCAACTTGGTGCTGGAATGCTGCCAATAGCAGTATGACTGACAACACAGATGCATGCAGAACTAGAATAACCAGAAATTTCAGTAATTTTTTCCTTGCATAGCATTTCATAAAAATATGAAATAAAACAAAATAAATAAGGCATAAAATGTTGGTAGGAGGGGAAAATAGGGTAAATTTGTCTATGCCCATGACATGGAACATTACAGCAGAGCTACTAGTACTAAGTCTTAATGGAATTCTATTTTAATTCCACTTTCTCTTTTGATCTTTCCAGTTAATTGTGGATAGTATTAAACTAATCCAGATTTATTATGTTCCTTTAATGGAACAAAAAGGGGAATGTTTTCTTATGTTACTATTGCTCTTGGAATGCCCACAGAAGAAACATATCTTTTCATACATTTGTCTTTTCACACTCTCAGCTGTAGCACATTTTACTTTCATAGGTGTTCTGAAGTTCACTGGGCAAAAGGTAAATTTTCTTTTAAGCTTGTTCAAAAAGCTTCTAAGGAAAATAAGGAAGTTTAATACAAATATAGAACAATAATTATATTTAGATTATGGAAATATTTCCACATAATTTGAAAAATAACATTTCAGCGCTTCAGTTAACGACATTTAATCATCTTGTCTGTGTTATATAAACGCAAGAACACGCTAACACGCAAGAACTCAAACTGAACCCAAAAGCCTTGAAAACTTGACCTACTCAAGCAGCTTTTGCAGAAAGAAAATGTTGTATTCAAACTTCACCCCCTTATAAATTCCGACTTCTAAAATGTTACAAGAAAACTGAAATCTTTCAGTGAAATGTTTGCAAAAAGCACAGAAATAGAAAAAGATAAAACAGGTATTACATAGAGTTACAAAAACTAATATAAATTATATTATGTAGTTTAAAGGTCATTTTACTTTGCAATTAATATGAGATTCCCTTTTTGTACACACTTAATACATGCTAAAAATATATATTAAAAAGTTCAGGTTTTATAGCCATAACACTTGGCAACGCAATCACTTAAACAGAATATCCTGACAAGTTACCGAATAGTCAGTATTTGCTTGCAAACTGCAGGGAAGAAAGTAATAGAATTTACCCTGCCTTTTCCTAAATAGAGGTGGTAGCTGCAGGGCAGACTAAGAGGAATACATTAACTGTTTCCCCGGTTTAGGCAAGTCATGTTTTGGAGTTGCAGGGAACAAATCATTGGAATATATATATATAAAATATTGTTAATTTCTTTCATCAGAGCCTTACTAAGCAATAGCCTACTTATTGTGTTCTTTGAAGCACCCTTAGCTATTCCTCCAATACAGACTCTTATAATATGCCAAGCGTACTACTTACATGATCACTAGTGTTATTTCTCCACCTCAAAGAAAGTAAAGCACCTCATCAAATGCTTAAATCTAACCAAATGCTCCAATAGGGAATACTGTTTTTATTACCAGCAAAAAGAATACACTTAATATTTCAAATATTTTCCTCTTGCCATCAAAACAATTAGACAATGTGTTTAAAAAACCCAAACAAACAAAACCTCCACAACAACCGAAACATCAAAAGAATCTACAAACCAGCTATTATTCTTATACTCGTTACATTACTGCAGGGAATGATCTGCAGACATTACAACTGACTGAGCACTCACCGAGAGGATTTATGTTTAGTCATATTTTGTTCAACATGATGCTTTAGATAAAAATTTGCACATCAGTCCTGCTGCTGAATGCACCTCAACGAGCTGATGTATCCACTTTCTATTGTAGTTACTGATTCCAGTAACAAATGGTTCTAACACTTGTAAAATACAGGATTAAAGTAGTTACACCCAAGATGATCATCAATTCACAAAAACAAGCAAGTGGAAAAAAAAAGATGTCAGCAGTAGAATTTACAAGGCCATTCATTATACCCTTGAGCTATTAAAATGACATAATTTAACTGGTTCACTGGCCTGCTGTGCAGGAGTTCAGCACTGATAAGTTACCTTTGGGCTTCTACCACTCAGTTCAGTAGAATGATGCCTGTGTCCCGTAGCAAGGAAAAACTAACAACCTAAGAACATTTTGCCAGCTAAATCAGCAGGAGTTATGTGCAAACCTCTCAAATCACAAGATGAAAGCACTACAGATATGCCAAGACTGCAAACGGAGGAGAAGGGAGTATTGAGGATGGACCACATAATGTAAAAGACAGTAAAGACATATTGTGTAAGAAAGCTATTGTCTCAGAAAGATTTACAATAAGAGAAGTCTGTCTCATGATGGTATAGGATAATGAGACAAAATGGGAGACACAAAAGAATACAAGTAATAACTGTCAAATAGACACCTGAGCACCATTGCCCAGTAGCTTTATTTCCTCCGGCCACCACATGAAGAATCTCAAAAGATTTCTCTGGAACAGAAACAGTGGTATTGTGTACAGTTACTGATCAACAGTGACATAGGATACATTGATAAGGTTAAAAAGAAGTGTGAATGAATTGTTTAAGCCTTATAATAAACAAAATATTGTCTCACCCAAACTCATTGTGCTTTTAAGAACAATGTGACTAAAATAATATCTAACTCGCATATTTCAAGTCAGACTCCTGTTCCATTTCTGTTGTGTTCAGGAAATAGTGCCTCCTGAGTAAAAAAACCTTGCAGGTGCCAGAACTCCAGATAGATATTTAAACAAACAAAAAAAAAGGGTAAGACATTTCAC
>VZSC01018470.1:154824-169087 GCA_013398225.1 Steatornis caripensis
AATTGAATCACACTATGCATACTTGCATCTTTTCTTACCTAAGGGGCTTAAAGGTATACAGGATATGAGGAAAAGAACAACTGTCTCATGTACAAGATGCCTGAATACTTATGTTAAAACCCTGAAAAATAACCAGAATAGATAATTCTTTCTCTTAGAAGAGGTCATAAGTATTTTTGTGTTGTTAGGGGTTATGCATTCAAATTACTGCTGCACATTTGGATTTAATGAATTAAAATCATTCAGAAATCACATACAAGATACACAAGTACCTGTATGAATAGGCAATTAACCGAAAGGAAATCTTCTTTTTGTTAACTCCTCACAGAAATTGGAAAGCATACTCATAGGAGTAAGAAAAATACTTTCCTTTTACATTGTAAGAGCTAAACTGATTTAGTACAGGGCAAAGTTAGTAAAGATTGCTCCAGACAGCAGAAATGCCTTGAGACAAAAGCCTGCCCGATTTGCAATAGAATTTTCCTTCTTTGTACAAGGTAATAAAGATCGACATGCACCTTGGGAAATGTTGCTATAAGGAAAGAATCAGGATGTTCAGCCACTTCAGTACATTCAGGGAAACTGTACCAAGTTCGGTATGAATACCTTGAACAACAAATGTCTAGGAAAATGTCTGGCAAGACCGATAAAAGAATTAAACAAAAACATATGAGGAGTAGCCAGGAGAAAATAACGTAGCCTCCATAATCGGTCTTCACATACAGAGGGGAAAATCAGGCAAATAAGGGTAAAGACATGTAAACAGTAAGAGACAAAGCATTATCATCTATCCAATTCAATAACAGACATCAGGTGCATGTGCACACTGTAACCCACTGGTAAGGCACAGTTAGTGGAACGACTAAAGATAGCCCAAGTAGGAATGTCAGTACTGTGTATATCTGACTAGCAAAATAAAAATGAAAGAACTGTAATAACTGAAGCAGAATATGAAACCATAGATGACAAACACTTTGTAGTTTTTATGACTGAAATTCAAGGATATCTTCTTTTTAGGAAATAAAGAGCTGAGACAATGTAGCATCATATGCCAATGATGCAATGTCCTGGAAAGTATGATTTCTGGTTCTTGAAAGGATACGATATGGCTGATCTAACAAGAACTTCAATATAGCATTTCATACAGTGCTACAAGTAAAGTAACTACACAAGTGGGGAAAACAATGGTAATTAGTGCAACCAAGGTAGAAAGAAAATGACAAAGTGATAGAAGTGACAGTGCTAAACAGATAAATCTGCTAAAGTAAAGCTACTAATAGAGTTTCTTAAAGATAAATCTTGACATCGATTTTATCAATAATGTTGGTTATCAAAGTAGGAAGGAACACAGTGATAATATTTACAAGATAACATCAATACAGAGGAGATCAGCTGGTAATACCAGAAGAATTTAATTAATTTGAAGAACTGCAGCAAAGCAGGATGATATTAATAGCACAACTACAAGGTCATTACCTCAAGGACTCAATTTTCAGTATAAACTGGGACTTCACTGACCAGAAAGAAGGACACAGAAAGGAGAAAGACAAGAGTTTATTAATTAATTTCTGGACAATTATAAGCAAGGAGTATAAATGTTAAGTGTGAAAAGGTAAACAAAACTGCATGCTGTATGAAAAATGATACTTCTAGTAGGGTTACCTTTGGCATCTATCCACACCTGTATTCATAAAAAAGTTAACTTCACTGTAGTTAATTCTCCACTTTATTTCCAACTGCTTAACACATGATAAACTTTACAAAGAAGTTTAGATTTCATCTTTTACATTCCAGGTGTCTCCCTGATAAACTAAGCAGATACAAGCTCTCTTAGACTTCAATTAACACACTACCAGTAAAACATAAACAAGAACTGCTCAGAACAATTCAAGAAGAGCTTGTCGTATCTGCATTTGAGATTAAAAAAAAAAAAACCTGAACACGAGAAAAACACATTACTTGAACTAAAGCACAAGTACTTTCTTATAAATAAGGGTTAAATTTTCCAGTCAATTTTTTTCAACTTAACACTGCCTTTGTAATACTTAATTGGATCATCTGGAAAGATTAATTCTTAATCTTTTTTTAGGTTAATAGAAAAGAAAGAAGAATCTGAAAGTTAGAGAGAAATAGAAAAGAGAAAAAGAATGACTGGATGACCATGGTAATGTCAGTGGAAGGCAGGCTTGAAAAGTTGAGATGATCTAACATTTAATAGAGCATCTTGCAATGCATCATTCTTAGATATTCTAATAGAGCAACTTTGTAAGCCAAACTAAACAGACATTTGTTTTAAAAATACTATTTTAAATATAATCAGAAAAATAATTTTACAAATAGGGCATAAAAAAATAAATCTAAAATTCCATAAAAGAACACCATCCCAGGTGAAAGTAAAAATGTATGTTGAAAGGATAACACTCAGCATAGCTGAGCTGAGAAGATGGTCCAACGATACTTGGCATAAGCGTCAGAACTACTCACCCATTCCATGCCTTGTTTAAGGGTAACAATTATTTGTTACACCCATGGTATGACATGCAATGATTTAACAAAATTAAAATGGCATTTCACAGTCAGACGCCAGTGAGAAAGTTTTAGTAAACCATGATGATTACCTCCTTTTATTTTTTTTCCCTTCCTGATAACTAACAAACAACAGTGGTAAAAGCCTAAAACATTTCCATTGCTTCAAACAGAACGAAGCAGCAACTTCCAAGGATGAATTATGAATTTTCTTTCATTCAATCCAAAAGAATATTTTTAGCAACTTTCATCAGAAGCCATAATACCAAAGACTTTGTTTAGGAAATAAATTTTAATAAATTGCAAAAAAAGCCTTTACCATTCTGAGAACAAAACCAAGAAAGCTTCAGTGGGTGACTTTGTTTGGAAGAGCCATTCTTATATATAGAAGAGATTAATTCAGAAACATAGTACATTATAGATAGTATTACTTTCTAAAGTTGCCTGACACTTCTTATTAAAAGGTCAGCTGTAAGTCACTTACAGTGTTGCCAAAAATAACTTTTTTAGGGTGAATCTTTTTAAGATGAGCACCTCACACATTAGTTCTTCCATGTAGGAAAGATGAATTTCACTGGAACATCATCCACTTACAACTATGACGTAAAAGAAAACTACATATATTAAAAATGTCCATGTTAAAGACATAATGATTTTTTCATTTTATGTCAGAAGTGTTTCTCTGTCATTCTGTATGAAAATCCATCCCAAGTCACACATTCTGGAAGCTGGTTGTGGAGACGGGGAAAGAAAATCAGTTCAGCATGTTCAGACTAAGTTATCACTTGGTTAAAAACTCTAAATTTTCTAAAATTTAGAACGTTTACCTAGTTTTTCTGAAAACTCCATTCTTCCTGAATTTGCTTAAACCTACTTAAAACCCCTCATGCTCTTCAGTTTGCACAGGAGTAATTCCCACAAAGTAAGTAACACGATTCAGCTTACGACTGCAAGAGTTTATTGGGTCTTCCCCTGTAACTTCAAGCTTTGACATAGAAAGCAGAACAGGGAAGGCCCAACTCAAATTAGACGCCTCAGTAAAAAAGGGGATCAAAAAGCAGGAACAGAAAGAAGTAGAATAAGTGAAGTTTGAAAGGAGTGGAGTGGAATAGTTCAAGGCTGGATGAAACAAAAAGAGGGGCCATGCCCAGAAAATCACATTTTACCCAAAACTGAAACCCCATGACATTCTGTGCTCTGAACACAATACTTTACTTAACTTTGTTAAACCAAGAACAATCTGTAGCATTGATCAAAAGACTCCAGCTTGGCTGATGAATCATGTGAAGGTCATCATCCTAACATGCAACAGAATCCGTGGTTTTGCTTAAGTATTTTTACTTAAGCTCTAAGAAATTTAAAAGAAAACTGCAATTCTTGCAAATTTTGCAAAGCTATACACAAAAAAAGAGTTAGGAAGTGTAGGAATAAGACTGCCTGTGCAATTTAAATTTTGCGATTTTGCATGAATAAACTACAGCCATTAAGTTTCAAAACCATTTTTCCAACAAAACCCCTACGTCATCCATTGCTTATCACTACTGTTTATGAATAATTAAAAGGTTGCTTGTTTATACAAGTTCTCTGTTGTTTCTTGGAAGATGTACAGAGAACGACGTAGACAGCTGAAGAAGAAGTGGGTCTCACAATTATGGAAATGGCATATTTTGCTTCTTTTGTCTTCCCTGATGAAAAGTTCTTAATTCCTGAATAACTGACATGTAACTTAAAATAAAACTTTCCACAGGTGACAATTTGTTTTCTTCACTTTTTGGTGCCTAATTTGAGATTCACACAAGCAGCAAACTTAGAAACAACCAATGGATGTTCTGCTTTCAAAGAGCTATATGCGATAAATATTTCAGAAAAAAAACCACCTTTTAGTTTTGTCAGATTGAACATTGAGAAGAAAATTATTCCTCCAAATCCTATGCCTCTTATTTACATCCGTAGTATGGAGATCACACCACCTCTTCTCCTAACACTGTTGTGACAAAGGAGATCAATATCGGTCCTGATCAGAACAGTGTTTCTCTTCTGTAAGATCTTGGAAAAAATGACAATTTTGTCTCTGGGATGAGTTTGAAAAGGATGCAATAAAGAGACAAAGACACATTAAACAATGAGGAAATTGAAGGTATTAATTAGCTGTGTTTTACAAATGTTACCGAAAACTTATAGGGAGACACAGAGTCATATAATTGAAGCTTATGAAAATGAAAATGTTGACCAAGTTTGAAGACACACGGCAAAGTTTCTGTGGCATTTCACAACCTGTCTTTTTAAAATTCTAAAATTTACAATTAATAATAAAAAGATGACACAAATGAAGATCTATCTCTATATAGAAAAATAGTACATTCATCTAACTACTTTGAGACACCTGCTTATTATCAGTATGTACAGTGTTCTAATAATCACTTAAAAGCAATGCTTTTGCACTTTGTGTCAATTTCTACTAAATGAAACAGGTAAAAATTAAGTACATGGCAATGGTACCCTAAATCTAGTTACAGAATGTATAAAATGTCACAATAGCCTAAAAACTGAAAAGTCTAAACATTGCTCTGACATACTTGTTAGAAAATGAGAATGGAAAACTACTACATGTCAACTTGCATAGTCACTTAATATGTTTAGCTTAAGCATGAAAATCAGGTGAATTATCTCAATAACAGCAAAACCTACTTTCTCAATGTAGTTCTAAAGCAGGTATTATTGAAAATCAATTACAATTGTTTTCTGGAGAAAATGAACTGCTTATACATACACAGCTGTAGCTTTTAGATGTTCATATATATACATTTTGTATGTATTTATACACAAAATGCTAATATTACTGGGAATGGAAAATTTGCCTAAAGCTTTGAAGTATGCGTAGTTTATTCCTCTCACACTACATGTTCCGCTTACTCTTGCTGCTGGCTACGGGGAAAAAAAAAAACCAACTCTAAAAATGTGGACATTTAGGAAGTTTCCCTACAGGAGGGAAGTTATTAGCCTACATAGCACCAGAAAGAGTCCAAAGGGAAATTTAGCTGACCTTATGGTGAGTAAACAGGAATTAGAAAACTGTTTCCTGCCCTTTACAAAATTTTATTTCTACCCCTCAATAATGAATGAGTAGGCTGAGATGAGAAATGGTAAGAACTACCTCAGGGAACATCTTGCAAAATGAAGCACTGGGCTTGCAATAGGCTAGAAGGGCACAACAGTCTATTATCCTCGAGAGAAGGCAGTAACTTCCATCTACGTCTATTGTTTCTCCCATTTGAAGATCATACAGAATCTCTCTACCTAGCTTTTGATATCTTCTGACAATAAAAACATTTTTTTGAAAACATGGAATACGAGTAAACGGTCCTCTTTCATGCCTAAAGAATATGGTGCTCCATTTTCAGCAGTTAATTGCAACCAACAATTATACATTAAAAGCTTTCAATATTGATTTCTGGGTGTTAAGAAGACAGAGCAGAGGGAAATAAGGAAAAGAAAGAGAAAATAGATACTTTTTCTATCTAAAGCCTGCTAGCTACCATTATGCTAAAGGTCTTGAACAGATCCTTTTCCTTAAATAACATATTACATGTTACTGCAATAAAAGCAAAACCAAAGCAGCATGCTTATTTTGGGAAAAACAGTGAAGTTCATAAAGGCCTTTAGTTCCTGTGGGAGTTTATGCCACAATTTGGAATAATGTTGTGATTAAATTTCTAGGACAAGCATGTTTTATTTATGAATAGTACTTGCAAACTTGTAACACTATCTCAAGTGATCAGTAAGAAAAAAAAACCCAAACAAGTAAAGGCCAGAGAGCCTTAGAGCCTCTCTCAGAGGTCATCACTGGATAGTTTCAGTATGATTATCTCTTCAGCCTAACATGAGAGTTTTTGAAAGCACAATAGCCTGCCCAGTCCAAGCAGAATTCAGATGTCTACAGTTTAAGATGACTATATAACTTCAAACTAAGCAGTGCTATCCTTTAGCTTCCCTTTGGTATGCTTCAGCCAGGAATCACTCATGAGTGACACTAATGAAAGGAGAGCTATTTTCACCAACTACTAAGAAATTCAAGTGTTCATCATCCACTCAGCAAACTCATAGTTTCTTATTGAAAATCACCTGGAACAGGAAAAACATTACTTTTCCAGGTCTCTCTTCCTTTTACATTCAATTTGCAAGAGCAGCCTCTAGGCAAAAAAATGAAAACTGGGGATGATCCAAGAAGGGAAAAAGCAACATCAACTGCCGTGCCCTTCACCTTCCCTTTTACCTTACCTCCCAAAGGAAAGACAGATAATTTATCAAATATTTAAGATTAAATTATTGATTCGATGTCCTATGTTAATACCTTTAATGTTTTTAAGGAAGTCTTGCCTGTATGTATATGGAGTTGCTCAGAATATGAACTGCATACTGAACTCACAACTTTGCTCTACCTTCACTAACTTTGAGGGCCTATCTATGATTCAGTTGGTTATTTAAAATCAAGACAACAGTCAATAAGTAATTAGTGTTCAAATCGTAATTTTTTAAAATATGAAACAGTAATGTGGTTTCTTCTTTTGTACTGTTACTGTATTTTAATTAATTTGAAAATGCAGACATTCAGAACCCAACCAAATTTAAAATCTAACAAAAATGGTAAAATACTTCACAACTGCTAAGGCTAGAACGTCATGTATTTCTTGTATCTGAGATACCATGACACATGTTCTCACATTTTAATACTCAGAATCAGGCTACTTACTGTGCTAGTTAACTGTAACAACAGAAGCATGTAAGAAAGGAGGAGGAAAAAAAAAGTGGACTAAGTTACTTTCACAACTATGTCCTTTTCTTTTTTTTTTTTTGTTCATAAAGTTGCAGGCTGCCAGTGCTTGTGTGTCATCATATAAGAAAAATTATGATATTTTTCTTTTTCTTACACATTAAGAAGTAGTTTTCAAGATACTAGTAATGCTACTAAGTATGGTTACCTACTAAACTGACAAGAAGCCAGAGCCTAGAAAGTCAAATTTAGAATAAAGAAATGCAGTGTTTTAAAAATTAATCTTCAAATAGACTTATTGCATACAACTGTTTTTGGTTACAAAAAAAATAAAACATCTAGATTTAAACAAAGACTTTAAAGTTATAGTCGCCAGAGTGTATTAGCAGGTAAAACATCTTTACTCATAAATATAAAACTGTATTTGTTGCACTTGTGAATGTTCTGATACTGGAACTCATTTTAATTCAGTCTCAATTTTTAATATACACACATGCACATATATATGAGATATGCTAAGATGCATCTCAGGCTACTGTAGTGTTAAGAAACAGAACTATGACAAATACAGCCAGTTCATTGCCTGTGAAGAAGTTAGCACAAACATTATAAAATCGAAGTTAATAGTGTATTTAATATTCTTTTCCCTAGGACTTGAAGACAAAAATTACTGTGCGTTAGTTTACTGCACATGTGTGTATATTTGTGTGTATATGTATGTATGCACGTAATTTATTTTGAGTATCAATCTGTACTGGCATGGAGAAAGCTAAGTATTGGCTGGTATCACAGGCCTGAAGAACTTCAAATATTTATAGAAAGCAGCTTCTTAAGGAGCTGTCTATTAATGATCAACCAAAAGTCACACTGGAATTATAAACACTACGCAGCGGCCATTCCCTTGCCTTTCATTTCACTCAAACAACTATGGTGTGTTTAGTACAATGCATGACAAAGTACTCATGCCTGCTAATGTATTGCTACTTAGTGTATCTATATCTAAATGTCTAAATATATATTCATACAAACATATATTTAAGCATATATACTTACATTTATACACAAACTCGCTGCACGTTTGGACTTGCATTTTGTTTAAGTATGAAATATTGCAATTATATATAATTTCTAAATTTAGCATATAATTGTATCTGAATCCAGACTAATTCCTATTGAAATCAATGAGGAAAAAAAGAAATACCAAAACATCATCCGCCCCAAAAAAACCCCAACATTTCTCAGCATCCCTGCAAAAGGTAGCATGTTAAAACTATCTTTATCCACAGTAAATACCAGCTTATTTATTTCTGGTAGAGAAGTATTTATCAGTAAAACTGTCAAGAATGACTTGATGTATACCAGAATCTTCAGAGCACCAAATTGCTAGGCATTTTTAAATCTAAAATTTGCAATTCTGCAGTTTATTCTTTCTAAAGAACATTACTCGGAAAGCAGCAAAACTTGAACAATTTCTGGGAAATTTTTATAGTGTTATTGTTATTAAAATTCTACAGGGTAGACTTCCTTAATTAGCATACTGCTCTCCAAACATTTAATTTCTTCCCTATCTTCTCCACTGTAAAGTGTATTTCTTACCCATGCTTCCAAGGGTCTACTTCAAGCACTATCCATCCTCCTAACCCCACAACCTGTCCCCCAATATCTATCTACATATGGCCAAAAGAAATACAATATTTACCTGAGCGAAGTGAAGGAAATGAGAATTGTGGGAGTGGCTCAGCACAAGATGACAATAGCTCTCTTCAAGCCCCACCACTCTGCTGTAAAAAGGAACTGAAACGCTGCCCAGGTCTCAGGGACAATCAGTTAATGTCAGTCTCAAATGCCAGAAATAAGGATCGCTTAGCATAATGGCGCAATACTACTGCTTGTCACATGACAATCACAACAGAGGACATTTGCCTGAACCACTCAAAAGCCAAAGAGTATTCAGAAGAACAAACCGGGCCACATTTCTGTATTTCATATTTGGCCTTGTTCCACATCTGTTCCTATCATCTTATCTCCAATTCTTATTTGCTACATTACATTTCATTCCAGACTGACTGCTTCTTTTCTTTTCCCTTCCAACCATCAGCTTTGTATCTTCAAATTTTTTTTATACAGTGCAATCAATTTTCCTCAATAGGTATATGAAATATATAGTCTCCTCCAAAGCTTTTTAGTTGCCTTTCAACACCGATCACAAGGCAGACACCAACAAAATTCCTACCAATTGATATTTTAAGTGTTCTGATACATTGCGCAGCACAACTTCTTGGAACAGACGCTGATTGGTTTTGACGTACAAGGAGCACTAATGTATTACTCAAATTCAGGGATGAAGATGTCTAGCATATCGCTTTATATATATACACATGTTCATAAGTCAAAAATTTTCAATTTCAACATTTTTTCCTAGACCTAGATATATCAGCAGCTGGCTATCAGCTGTCTCCTAATATTACAGACTCAGAACACAAACCTTGATTACAGAAATTTTCTGCTGAAAATTTTTGATCCCTGTGAAGACCTGAATTAAAAAATATGTATCATTGATGTTCATTCAATTGGCGAACATATTAATATTTTTCTTTTTACTTAGAACATCTTGAGATTCATATCTTATTAAGTAATTTATTAAGTATAAACCAAAAATTTTTAAAAGTCTTATAATCTCAACAGAAGGGAAAAGATCACGTTAGCACAAAGAACTTGCTAATGTGCATTAATCTGTTGCTAGCAAGTTTACTGAAAGGCATTTCTAAAGCAGATCAAAAACGCTCAGTTATGAAGGGTGGCAGATGCACATGGATAAACCTGCCAGAATTACTTGATAGTGCTGACAAGCAGAACTTACTGTGTCAACTGTGTCAACATATTGCCCAATTTCTGAGGAGGGAAAAAAAAAAAAAAGAAAAAAGGCAACCAGAATCCAGGCAGCAAATATTAAACTCTTATATGAATTTGAATTTCATTTTTATCAATGTAACTAAACAGTTGCCGCTGATCAATGGCATGATTTTAAGACTTCTTTGGCAACTTGTTAAGTATGGGAACAATCAACATCAACCCAGATTACAACCTTGTAAGCAAAATTCAGCAGCTTGTATTAAAAGAGCCTAATAGGAGAAAAAGATTTCTGAGTCTCTGAAATCAGGCTGTTATTCCAGCTGGTGCTGAGAGTAGTCTAACTATTTGCTTTCAGTTGAACAGGAAAATACCAGCTTAAATTCACAGAGAAAAAAACAAGTTTCCAAATTTACATATTAACTAGTACTTAGCATTTCAAAACCTTCATTTTAAAATCAAATAAACGTGTCTTTAAAAACATGTATCTACCTACTATCATTTTTTTCCTAGTGATGACTAAATAACTGCTAGTTTAATATGTGACAATTTACAGTCACAATAATAAAGCTGTGTATTCATTAAAGACGTATGTCACCAGCCAAACCACAGAAATAAGACAATTACTGTTGTCTTCCCTACTAATCCAAATTTATCAGAATTTGTAATGTCTTGCATGTATACAATCTGAATAAAAGAATAATTGTAAATTGAAACACATTTCCCACTCTTAAAAAATGACTGGAAGCTATATTCATTAGCTTTTGTGTTGCTGTGCTCGTGCAACATAGTAGTTTCACCAGGCATATTGTGGCTATTCACCAGACTTCAGTGCTACATTGACCAGCAGTTCACCAGAAGCCGCTATGCCTTCATTGAGGGTAGCCAATAAAAAATTAGCAACTCTCCCTTTAAACAGAATGAAGCAGCAAAATGAAATTTCAGGGCTGACTATAAGGTGCCCTCTTTGAATGGGACTGGAAAGTGCACAGGAATGCATATATTTTACTTCAACGATGTCTTAAAGTCATGGGGCAGGGCGGGCAGGTTGGTGGTTTGATTTTTTTTTTTTTTTTTACTTTGTTTCTAATACTGAGTGTCAACTAGATGCTATTCTTACCATACTGGTAAGTTAAAAACGTTTGAGAGTTCATACTCTGTTGAGAAAATTATTACCTAAAGAGAAAGCATATATGAATGATTTCACTGTATATCAAAACAGAAAATTTCAATTTGTCTGAGACTAAAAAAGCTAACATAGAAGAAATTTGAGATTCACTTCACCTTGTACAGATATAACTGCAAGCGCATGCTCTGCTTTTTTCAACTCAAAATGGATTTCACACCATGGCAGGTTTCATTCTGCATTAAAATTGCAAATCTTCTATGTGGCCCAGTTTCAGCTGCAATTGATCTGCTTTGTCGTCACAGACGAAAAAAAAACAGTGAAGGGCACTGCAGCTTTAAATATTTCAGAGCTATGTAGCTAGTAAATAGACTCCATTGCAATATGGCTCTGAAGGTCGTGTCCTATTGTCTCTTTTCTCTGCAAATATTTTGAATAACATAAAATGGTTTATTTTAGACAATACCTCTCTGCCATTTCTAAATCACGTCAATTGTATTAGGCATTTCCTTATTGGAAAGGACAGATACACCACTCTTTCCATACACACCCCCACTGCTTCTAGATGTATTCAAAACGTCCACTGTGAATACAGCAGCAGGGTGTACATATCAGACATACACAGTTTTTCATATGTGTACCTTATGTGAACAGACTGCCCGTTAAATCCCACCACAACACAAAGACAATTAGCTATTTCAATGGTGATAAAATAATTAACTGCATTTCAGGTCAAGAAGCATCTTTGGTCAAAATTAACATGCCAGTTAGGAAACTGAAGACAGCAATTTTAACGTCTCCTGTTTCTCACATAAGGGAGAATACGAAAAAAAAAATTGTAACACGCAGCTCCGAGAGAACATAGTCTGCCAAACCTGTTTTTCATGAAGGAAGGCTACTACCTTTCAGATGCTAAAAAACCACCACCAACAACAACAAAAATACAAAAGCCCTGTCACATTTAAGAATAAGTTACGAGAAAAGTAAGACTGTAAACCTTAAGCCAGAATTTGGAATCTTTGCGTATGCACCCCCAGAATCAACCCCACTTATTTTAGAAAAGGTGACTATTTGATGCAAATACGAGTTATGGAGATGCCTCTCAGATAGAACAGTAACGTGAAATACACCCCTGCAAAAAATACAACTCTGTGATAGCTGTCACCATGCAGAAGGTGCATGTAGTCATTTACCTGAAAAGGCAAGAGATTGTTGCCATTGTCCGTCCTGAATGCGTTGTCTTCCATCCAGGATTTGGGGGTTAAGGGTGCAGCCCGTGGGAACTTCGGAGGGGCAATGACGTTGCTGGAGAACGGTTTTTTAAGGGGTGAAATGGGATTGAGGGGGGAGGGTACGCCGACCCCCACTCCCACACCGACCCCCACTCCAACTGCCCTTCGAGGGTCCCTACCAGCCTGCAGCCCACCCCAAGGGTTGGAAGGTGTACTCCAAGCCGCGTTTTGATGGTTATTCCAGCTGGAGGAGGAAGAAGAGGAGGCAGAAGACGATGACGGTTTGCTGGTCATGATGGGCTGATGGCTGTAAGCAGCATTTCTCTGGGCAAAAGGTGCCTGATTAGGGCTTACAGGTGACCTCCGCTGCTGCTGCTGCTGAGCTTGCTGCTGCTGCTGCTGATGTTGGTGGTGTTGAGTCTGAGCTAGGCCAATTTGAGGTGAGAAAGTGCCACCAAATACAGGGTTGACATGGTGCGGAAAATTCTGGAAAAGCATTGTCCCATTGACTGGAGTAATCCCTTGGAAAAAGCTATCATCCACTGTGTTTGTGGTCCCTGTAGACCAGGTGCTGCCGAAGGAGGGAGACAAGGAGGTGCCGGCTGCAGGTTCTTGTTGAGGCTGGTGAAAGCTCAAGCCAGGCAAAATGGGAGACTCCATCTGCATCTTCTCCTTGCTATTTTGGGAAGGAGCCGATGTGCCGATACTAGTCACTGAACTGCTGTCTTCTGGTTTGGGTGTCTCCGACGAGATGGGTGTAGAGGGGGCTTCTGCTGAGTTTGGATCTTGCTGCTGCTGCTGCCGCTGCTGCTGGGGCTGGGCTTTGCTTTTGTCCATCAGTAAATCATCCTGCATGGTTTGCGCAGCTGAAACAGTAGGGGAAAAAACCACAAAGACAGATTATTAACATTGTCATTCATACCACAAACCAGGCTGTTTTAATCATCTGCCGGCCAAAAATCTCGTCCTATTGCTGCTAGTGCTATGCTACAGCAAGTTGCAAGGCAAACCCGTAATCTTCCCCCTCCCCCATTTAGGAATATGTAACCTTTGATTGTGCTAGACTGCCTTTAAAATATTTTTAAGATGCTTCACCCTTTTTGATGCCTTGTTTCCCTTTAGTCTAAATGAGAGATGTGCTTATAGGGCAGAGATATACAGCAATTTCGCCACGTCTCTTTTCTCTTACACCGGAACTCAGAGCTCTCACCCTGCAATGAGAAACTGATTCTGGTTCCTGTTTTTCCAAGCACCCTCCTCCTCCTCCACCTCCTCCCCCTGGTTATTTGCATACGTCAATAAATACTGCTGCGTCCTTCAGCAAGGTTAAAAAGACACCAGTCTTCGTTCTTCTCCACCCCCTTTTCTATGAGGGGACCTTTAAAGGAGCCGGGTACCGATTTCCCTTAATTAACAAACAAGCTTCCAGTTATTTAAATTTATCCGAGAGAAAGCACGCACGAAACCCCGCACCGACGCGGCGCCGTTCCCGGCTGCACGATCCTCTCCCGGCGTTTTTCTGCCGCACCGCTCGCCGCGGGCACGAGCAGCGATCGCGGTGCCGGGGGGCGGCGGGTGGGGACCCTCCATGTACATACAAAGCCACCGACGGGTGTTGCATCTGCCTTCGGTGACCCTTGCCATCTTCCCGTGTAAAACGCTGTTTTACATCAAAGCAGTCCCTTTACTTAAAGGTATTTCTACTCGCTAGATTTCCATATATATTAAATCATCGGTGATTTGTTCGTCGGGGGGGGG